>JAJEKB010008388.1:0-11946 GCA_022393335.1 Macrotrachela quadricornifera | reverse complement strand
TTTGCAACATCGACATCAACAAAATTAGCAATATCTATTAGTGAAACTCCATATTATGTTAAAAATTTACAACTACCAATAGCTAGACAATCAGAAATTATTTTTCATAATCTTTTATTTACAGTTGTTTGTTTAGAAATATTTGGTTTAGTTTATTTATTATATAAACTTATTCTTAAACCATTATTTCAATTCTTTTTTCCAGAATATTTTGGTAAAAGTAAGAAAAATACATTTAATAAAATTAATGATGATATAGAAACAAATGACATGATATCTACTTTCTAACATTATGATCATTTTTTTCCTTATATCCATGTTTTTACAACTTCTATTGCTTTATGTTTAATATCATTAATATCACGACATGATAAAACTTTTACATTTATTTTTTTTGTTTGAAATAAAAGTAAATGAATTTCATTAGTCATCGCATGTACGGTTTTATATGGAAACAATTTTTTTACATATTGATATTAACAAAATTTTTGTTATCAATGATTCTACCACTTGATATTTTCTTTTCTCGTAAAATGATTATAAAAACACAAACAGTCGTTTTTAACACTATATTATATATGTAGAAATTTACTTTTCTAAAGATAAATATATCGAAAATGATACTAATTGTCATTCTGTTCGAAGACGTTATGCTGGCTGCTATGCGAGAAAATATGTTACAAATAATCTCCTATAACAGAAGAAAAAGACAATGAAAGCGTTCTTCTAATATGACTAAAGGGATATCCATTAATTATTTCTTTATTAATCAACTGCTTGATTATATAATTATGATTAATATAAATGGTTTTTTCTTCTAAAAGCGTTAAAAAAATAGCATAAAACTAATATGAAGTACAAGAAGCGTTTCTATATTCGTTAAAAAGCTATGTACAAATTTTATAAAATCAAAATTCTGTTCATTATTTTGTTTTCACTTTCTTCATTTATACGTTCTAAGCAAAACTAGCAGGAGAAACACCAACTCCACGAAATTCCCAATGCCAAGGTTCTTTTAGAACAGTACGAGTAAATCCATGTATATGTGCATTATTGTATAACCATTGATAGACTTTGCTTCCATCACAATTCGGTCTAGCTCCCGTTTGCTTACCACAATTGGTATTTAAGTCAAGAGCAATACCTGTGCCGTGATTTGAAGTACCAGGTCGAGCAGCTAGATTACCATTGTTACAAACCTTTGTCATATAACAATTCCAGAAATATTCTTGGCGAGCAACTGTACGAAAACCAGAAGAAATTGTAATTGTTACACCATTCTGTTTGGCAGCTGAAGCCATCTTATCAAATGCACAGGCAGTTGTTGGAGTCATGGTATTATCTGAACTAGTAGGTGGCAATGAATATGAACTTGGATCGGTAAGATGTTCTGGTTTGATTTTAACTACTGAATATATTTTATTGTCATTACCGACGATCGAAGTTATCGAAGCACCAATATAGCTTCCACAGAGATCATCACTAGAACTTCCAGAATCACTGCCAGAAATACAGCATTGGATATTTGATGCACCTGGACAATAGCCAGGAATTGAAGTGCCGCTACATAAGGAAGTATCAATACATAGACCATCCTGTCCGTTAGCTGTACAACTAGGACTTGTGGGTATACAACATTGAATATTTGTAGGACCAGAACATTTGCCAGGTACCGATTTACCTGAACATACAGAAGTATCAATACAGGTTCCTTGTTTGCCTTCAGCGCTGCATGATGTTGCCGCCGATGCGACTATAGGTCCAAAAATGAATAAATAAGTAAAAACTTGAATCATGTCTTTCAGATGAAAAATGAGTATACATTAAATCGTAAACATAAGACAGCTTTATTTATAGTGCAAATTGTTGGTAATTTTTAGGGGGTTATATTATATCATCATCATCATCATCATCGTCGTCATAACTCCCCCATTCACTTCCTCTCTCTTTGCCTCTATCTATTTTTAACATTCGTTTCGACTCTCTACTCTTTATTACTCATCATATACTTATATATGTGTACAGGTGTGTATAAAAAACATATTATATATAAATAAATTTTCAACCTTGGATGTTTATCGAATTAATAACGATAATGATGTTTCTTATGCAATTAAATTAAGAATGAATTTTTCATTACTAATGAGATAGATTGATCATATGTTTGTCGTATGCAAATGTTAAATAAACAGAAAAAGAAGCATATGATACTTCATATACGAAATATTTTTATTATATGTTGTAATTGCGCTAATTTTATCATCTCTATCAAATATGTGAAAATTTTATATGCTATGGAAGATTTTCCAAATTTCAAACTGTTGTAGAAACATATAGATATTAATTCTGATAATCAAGTTAAAAGTCTTTCAAATAAGACACTAGAAAACAACCTATGACTGACTATTAAATTTACATTTATTGAAGATTAAAATTCGTATGATTTAGACGGTTACACATCAGTCATCATTAATATACCAAACATACGTTTACGATACTTAATATAAGACAGTAACTATTTTCAAATGTAATCATGAATAATGATGACTAATCTACTGGATCATTACAGAAATTCTTTCCAACTAACACAAAATATATTGGCAAATCAAAGATTGAATATAATTTTGAATAATTTCAATTAGGACAAACATTTCGAATTGACGTTGCCGATATTCTACCAAAAAGATAAAAGATCAAAATAAAATCCGAAGGTAGTTGTAACAATAAAACGGCGTGCACTACTAGTCGTACCTACTTACTCGATTATGATGCATAAAAATCAAGGGTCAGCTTTAAATAATATCGTAATTGATTTGAAACTGTCAAATGAAAATGATGAGATCGCTGCAATTTATGTACCTTTGTCACGTGTAAAATGTTTGGCTGATCTGATTATTTAAGCTGTATTCAGACACGCGAGCGTTCTTCGCAGTAGTTTTAATTTTTTTGTTATATTATACAAAATTTTATTTATAGAGTCGAGAATCAAGTGAGTCATAGCGACGAACGTTACTTGTATATACCATCCTCTATTTCAACGTTCAGTTTACTAATGGAAATGATTGAGTATACAATATTTTATAAAATAATTTATTTTACTATATCAATTTGTGCACATAATATAATGAATAATTATATGCCACCTTCATATTAATCTTTATTGAACTCTGTTGAATATAGCCGTAGAAATTAAAGTTACACGCATATCATCTCTTCTATTCTCAATAAAATGAAGAATAATCGATTATAAAATCATCATTTATATATTTATATTCCATGATTACTGTTTCAATAAATTACCATTAGTTACTAATTCTTCAATCTCATTCTACGGATTTAATAAATTCGAATGAGTAATCTTTTCTAATATTAAAGCTGTAGCAATGGTTCTAAAATTTCTTTGCGATTCTATAGAGTCTGGTTTAATTTCAACTTGATATTGCATAATGACCTTACTACCTAAAAATTTGCGCAAGAGAGAGAGAATGTGCACTAACTCAACAAAAAAAAACTTACAAGATTGCAAAATATAATGTTTATAAAAGTTTAGCTCATATACATGGGTTTCCTACGACCAAAAGATTTGAAGAATGTTTGTAAGATCATACTTTTGTCGTATCATGTTTTTTTTCTTTTAGATTTAAATTAATGCAGTTAATCCATAAAGACTTAACATAGATTTTGTTTTCTATCTTCATATCGACTTTTTATTCATGAAAATAGGCTTATTTTACTATTCAAAAATTATAATTGAATATACAACACACTTGGAATTCTAATACTACTGTGAGTATAGATCACTATATATTTCGTAATAAGTTTCGACTACAGAACGGAGCATAATGAATGATGCAGAAATAATGAGTTACTTTTTAAAAAACTTTAATTGTTTCTAAAAGAATTTTCTGTGCTACAAAACTACTATGTTTGTTTTTCAAATATAACCTATTTTTATCAGCGCAAAAATCAAAAGATAAACATCTTAAATATGTTACAAAAATCTCTCTATATTAATGCCGAATATTTTACTTTTAGTATTGGTTCTGATGAGTAAGTGCTTACATCGATTGATAGAAAAGTGCAAAAAATTGAGCAGAAAATTCTTTTTATTTATTTATCTAAAAAGGATTTTTCTAGACACACTCTAAGACAATCAAAAAGTCAAAATAAAAGTAGCTCATTATTTCTACGTCACTTGTGATTTATCTGTTATTTTGCATTTATGTCATGTAGAACATTCCACAAATATATAAAACGACATATGTTAACACTAGTGACGAGAGCGAGGTAAAAGTTTCAATTCTATACTATATCGTTTGAGGAAGAAATTCATTAAATAAGTGTAGAATTTCATGTTACATATTTAATTTCCTTTTTTTTTGAAAGAGTGTGTTAGAGTGTATATGACATGAGATAGTACATTTTTTTAAAACTCGTACTATTTGAGCAGAATTTCGCTTTCAAGTTGTTAAACTTTGTCTAAACTATTTTTGATTCATATTTAACGAATATCTTCCTCAAATAATACAGCATAGGGCTGAACATTTTACAACAATTCTAGTATTATCAACACAAAAAAAAATGCAAACTAGATTTTTTTATGTTTCTTTATCACTTGTTAACAATATTTTATATTGAAATGTCACTGATGATGATAATAAGAAAGAAATATGATCAGTGTATCCTGTTGTTAGATCAAGTATTCATCTATTATTCTATTACCGAAAAATAATTTTCTTTAGTTTTTAATTATAAAGCAAAATAAAATTTATGGGCACATACATAAACATTCTTTTGTCAGTGCATTTTAATTAATACTATCTTTTTGTAGAAAGTATTCCAGAACAACAAATTTATTTGATTGTGTTATTAATATATTTTCGACATTTTTTTATTTGGCAAATAATTAATACAATTCACAGCTTTCAATGACAATTGCGTATTCAACTCGTTCATGGCTCTTTTTAATCCCTCTAATACCATCTACATTGTGGTCCATATTTGTTCTTTATTATTCAATTAAAATTCGAACATTCCGTACTACTCTGTGTAATCATGTACTTATTATAGTTAATTTTTTTGGTTTTATCTTTGGTCCTACAGTTATTATGTGGCAAGTTTATTTTTATTGGACTGGTACTATGTTATCATTAACATCTACTTTTTGTTATGCTTGGGTATTTATTGATTCTACTCTATGTGCAATAATGCGATATTTAATAGCTTGGGCTTCGATTGAACGATACATTATTATTTTTCATTCAACCTGGTTTGCGACAAAAATGAAGCGTGTATTATTTCATTATTTCCCATTGATATTATGCATTCTTTATCCTAGCATATTTTATGGTGTCATAATCTTTATTGTGTCATGTGATTTTCAAGTGGATTACAATGAAAAACAATGTGGTGTGTATGATTGTATTACACGTAACCATGTAGTTTCGATATGGGATAGTGTAGTTGGCTATCTTATACCAGTCTTTTCAGTTGTCATATTTAATGTAGCTCTTATTATACGTGTAGTATATAGCAGATATCGTGTTCGTCAAAGAATTCAATGGAAACAATACCGAAATATGACAGCTCAATTATTACCAATATCTGCACTCTATATTATCGTCGATATACCGGCAACAATCTTATATATTGCTTATACTGTCGGTTTACCGTGGACTGTAGGTGCTGATTTTTTCAGTGATATTCAATATTTGTGGTATTATGCTGTAATTTTCACTCCACTAATAGCATCTATTTCATTGCCTGATCTACGAGCAAAATACAAAAATATATTTCTATTTTGCCGAAGACAACATATTATTCAACCAGAAGTGTTTGTAATTACTCGTCGAAATATTGTTCCAAAGGTTATAGTGCCATTCAATCCATAATAACAATTTATATCAATTATTATATGTAGTAAAAATAGAATTCTTAAACATAAAACATGTTACTATTTTATCATTGATGCTAATCATCATTCATCCGTAGAATAAGTATTATTTCTTAATTGAAGATCTACATATGTTTCATTATGTGAATCTCTTAGTTAGCAAATGCGAAATATGGAGGAATATTTAAACCTATTAATCTGAATTTATCAATTAGATTTATTTTTCTTGACTAATATTTCGTCACACAATTTGTTTGTTTTCAGTTTTGAGTGGTCTATTGTGATCCCCTTCTCGATTTTTGGCAAGGAAAGGAATGAGAAAAATGATTTTCAAGTAAATGAATACAAAAAATTTATTAGTTGATAATTCATATTGTGCATAAAAAACAATTCTTGTCAACAACAATAATGATATTTATTTTCAATTGACAAAGTAATCAACTTTTTCATGGTTTCATTAGAAAATTGATCTTTATCGCGAGCATAACGAATAGCCATAACTTTTTCTAATGTATTCAGTATTGTTCAATAATAGTATTAACATTTCATTTACATGCATGAAGCCAAATCAACATACTTAAAACTTACTAGTTGAGTACAGTCTGAAATAACTAATTTAATAATGTATTATAATTATGATGTATGGTTAGTGCACATGACATCGAAATTATCTGTATATTCTGATTTATATCGATTCAGTTTGTTTTAAGTAGCATGAGATGAGTAAGATGTTGATTATCAAGTAATATATCGAGACTATCGAAATTGTTTTTTAGTTATCCTAAAATAAATTTTTAGTAAATATAGATTTGGACAACATTACACAAGAGATATTTGAATATTTTCGAGTGTTAAATGATCGAATGTTCAGAAAGTCAATGTCAATGTATAAATATATTATCCAATCATTGAAATAACTTTAATATCTCTATTTGTCAGATAACGAAGTGAAGAAAAACTACCAGCAATCAGTTCACTTTTGTATAATATTGCGAGTATGTTGATTTTTGGGAAGCGTCGAGGTATATTGGAACATGATACGTTAATATCGATGTTTTCAATTGTTAGGACGACCAAAGTACTGTATATAAATGTCTATAAAAATCGTCGAATTTCTTTGGACAAACAACAATTTACCATTGTTGTTTGAATCCAGCAAAAGTATTCAAGTAAAATAAACAGATCATCAATTGTTCGTAGTGAATATAATTAATTGCTTGAGAAGAATATTTTAATGTATTTTCTTGTCAAGAATCTTGCCTCAATTAAACAATTGTTATGAAACAACCGATTACATATGCAAGCAGATACCAGATATATGTGTGAGAAATTCAGAATATATTCGTAAGAATTGTATAGAATGACAATAGTGCGCTACAATGTTATCAGTGATTACAAGCCGTTTTTCAGACATCTTTAGATGGATAAAATTCTATTATATATTAGATGATCGATGTTTTTATTTGCTACTGAGTACGTCAGATATACATGAGGCATACTTCTTACAATTGAACGAATGATGATATGTGAAATCGAGTCGAATTGAAAATGCAAAATTAGATTCGATAGATATTTATTATTGTATATTCTGTATTGTCTTCATTCGTTTCATATTGGCCTTTTTCAAACTGCTTTCGACGATTTCCGCGTATGATAACTTGACATTCAATGTATTCTACGGAATAACTTATTATTAATCTACATATAGGAAGAACAAGCATTAAGATATTCAAATTAAACTTTAATAGATCGTGTGATTCATATGAGATAAGTCTTTCAAAATTGAACAGATATAACTAGATATAGCTAAGAACAAATTTGAATGATTCTATGTAAATATTCTCGACTCATTGTGTCTAATGTGACAAGTGTAGTAATTATATGTTGGATTTCCAATAAAATCTATTGAAAATTAGATATGTAGCAAATTTTTATTTTATCTTTGCAAAATCTAGTTTCTGAAAGGAAAAGACATTATTCAGTTGAGATGAATATGATAGTGAGAATAGAATGCTATGCAAAAATTATTTTGCTTCTTAATATTATTGAAATAGCTGGCAAAATAGGTTTTTGTATTTGTTGAAAACTTAATGATACTTAAGTATATTTTTTATAGCCTTTATATGTTGTCTGGTACATACTCTTGTGTGAAGCAAGCAAATGTAATATTCAGAAATTGAAAAAGAAAGATAAGAAAGTAGAGAGAATAAGAGAGAATGATACTGCTTTTGATATTGATATCGTTGTGTTATTGAGTTATTTTTGTGAAGAGGCGTGAAACAATGATTTCTGTATGTTATCAAATGCATCGAACTTGTGGAATACAGGATGGTATTAAATATCAATTATCACACTATTCAGCGGATTTATGAATTAATTAATATCTTTATAGACAGATGTGTTAATTTCCAGGGTATTAAGTAACCTTCAGTATAAATATTGTCAAAAAAATATAAGAGAATGTTAAAGTCTTCTACATACTGCGAACGAAAGCAAGTTTTATATTGACATATAAAATGCTGGCAAAGAGCACTCAATTCTTTGTCTTTATTGTTCTTTTGTCATTGCTCGTGGGTCTCAGTGAACAAAATCTCAACAAACAGCCGTTACTTCCAGGTCTTGGTGATAACCTTAATTTTAATTTTCTCAAAAGTCCACCACACACTTCTACTCCTGGTGGTGATACATCACTCTGTCATTGCAACGGTGCTGCTCCTCAAAGTGTCCATACAATTACTTACCATGGCATAGGTAATCAACGGCTTGTTTTATGCATGTGTCCCAATCCAGTTATGAGCGCTCAATACATGATCGAAATGATGGGACGAGTTCCATATGCCATTCGACGACACAATAGAGCTATGATTTCATCCACAGCAGGAACATGTGGTGGAGCTGGATCAAGTGGAGATGTTTCTTTCTATTGCCATCCAGATATGCATATTTCTGTGTTCATACATGAATCAGCACACTCTGCAGATCGTGGTACATCAGGACAACACGATTGGCGTGCTGGTGTACAGAATGATTTGTGTGTACCTGATGGTTATGCTAATTCCAACTATGCCGATAATTTTGCTCAAGTAGCTGTTCTCTGGACCCATTTGGTCGGACAAGGACATCACAACAATTTGGGTGGTGGTCAGTTTGGTTGTATGAGAAACCAATTGGAACAGATGAGTAAAGCATTAGCTGCTTGGACTATTCAAGGTATGTTCGTAGACCTTTTCTTTAGGTCGCAGAAATTTATTAATGTAGAGAAACTGCAATCAAAGAATCAAATTCTGTTTTTTTTCTTAGCTTCACGAAATACTCTTCAAGTCGGTCAACAACTCGAGCAGAATGAAGCACTAACATCTCCAAATGGTGTCTACCGTTTAGTACTACAATCCGATGGAAATCTCGTTCTGTACGTTTCTTACAATACTGTACCCGCCAATGCTCTCTGGACAACAGGTTCGTTCAGAAAAGGTCCTCATCGTTTAATAATACAGTCTGATGGTAACTTGGTCATCTACGATGGTAACAATCAAGCTAGCTGGGCTTCAAACTCACGTAGACAGGTAAAAACAAATCAAAGATCTTTTGCCTCTCATTTTGTTGTTCTTTTCTTTTATTAAGAACGCTGAGCGTAGTCAATTGGCATTACAGGATGATGGCAATCTAGTTCTCTACGATAACAATCGCCAACCAATTTGGGCTACAAATACCTGTTGTTTTATTGGCCCACGGCAATAATTGTTCTTTTATTCATTTTATCATCAAATAAATATCTTCCATCTATTCATTTTCATAAAACAATTTGCAGAAAGATATTCAGAGCAATATATGAGTAAGGCGTGGATAGATGTGATTATTCTCTCTATTTTTATTCTTAAGAATAACAAGATAATCGAAATTGAACTTTAGCATCCCATTGTTGTTCTATTTAAAATAGTGATTTGAATATATAGACCATTACTGAAAGTTATTGACTTTGCTATGTATCGAAGTTACTTTGATATTTAAATTCAAATATGTGTAAGTATGGCTATATCATGAAATAAATTGTTTCTATTGTTGATAGTCTAGATAAGCTATATCTTTATATGAATTTATGTTCAATATTTGTAATCACGCAGATATATTAATAATAAATCGTCCAAAAGCTATAAAAGGCATATAATAGCTGCTGATAGAATTGTCAGACAACTTGAAGACTGATGTCACCGTGATTGTTGATATATTTAGTAAAAAATCACAGATGTTACTACAAGTGTGGTAGTAAAGTTCAGGTGTGCAAGATAGTAGAGCATTGAATTTCTCAAAATTTTTCTGATATTTATCACTAATGAAATCAATCGTAGTAGACAATCTAAGTAAGATGTAATTCAACTTTCGCTTTCGCTATAATATTCATAATGAATGATTTTGAAGATGTTTAAAATAATAAATCATAAGTAATGTATTTCATAAATTTTTTTTATAAGTGATATTTTAGATAAACGGAGTGAATTTCATTAGATAAATCTTTTATATGCATAATTTACACTTGGCTATCATATGGTTTGATTTGTGAAACATTGGATGCATGTATCGATTATTATGTTTGTCTTTCTCTCTCACGAGACATACTAGATAACTAATTTTTGAAGTAGTTGTCAAGATAAACATGTATTTTTTTTGAAACAATTATTGTCTGTTTTGAATAAGCAAAAAAGAATATTGTTGCGTTTTTTTTTATCCTTTTACCTTGAACAAGTTTTACATTTGTTACAAAATGAGTAAATGATGAAGACAACTTTAGACGAGGATAAAAATAATTCATATATTTACGTTGAAGAAAAGCTTGTCATTTCATAAATCATTATTCTTAGTGATATCGAATTTTAAAAATCATTGTGTTTTCGAGTTATTCAAATATATGTGAATATATGCCAATATCAAATGAAGATTTGCTAGAGATAATAAATTCAGAATTTTTTTTAGCTGTGTTCAATGGTAAACAATCGTAATAGCATAAAACAGAATCAGGAAGAACATTGTTTATTCAAACAGGCTGCATCTAATTCGCTTAATCTTTTAGACGGATTGCGTGGTGATACTATCCGTCAACAGACTATTTGTACATTCAATTGTAGGTATAGCTATTGCATTGACTAAATTTTATGAATCTTGTAAATTATTTTTCGTTTCTCAATAAATATGTATTCTTTCAATATACAAATGGTTTACAACGAATATTTTCGTGTTAAAACGAAGGAAAGAAGAAGTTCTACATTGCTTAGATTATGTAAGCCATTTTTCATTTGATTTTTATTACATTTTCACGGGAATAGTTATCGAAGGAAAGCAAGTACCAGTAAGATAATAAAATGGATCAATCATAAACATCGAAAATCTTGCAAATGAACTTTGCTATAGAATATTTGGATATCTTGATGGTGTTGATACTTATAAGACGTTTTTCGAGCTTAGTTCTTCTTTTCAATGATCAATCACTGTTTCGTCATTTCTTCTCAAGATTGTATTTTACTATTTGATTGTCTTAAGTCAATTGTTTTAATAATGTTTCAAGTAACAGATCCAATGCATATTCTTTTTTATCTAAGGTCTTTACCTTGTCTCTTCTCTTTGACAATATATATTAAGGAAAAACACGGTCGTAATCTTAATAACATCTATCAGATGATTGAGTCTTTGAAATACAATAAGGTGTTGTTTTGTTTGAGTAATTTTGATAATTCTCCTGGAAGTAATGATGAAAATCTAAATGAACATAGAAATATCATCGTATCTCTTGTTATCAATGAATAATCTATCACTATTGAATATCTAGTTATCAATCATAACTGTACTATTGATGGATTTCTGTCTATATTCTGCCATACACGTCGACATCGGCATCTGACTTACTATGAATTGGTAAAGTCATAATACAATGCTCGAATTCTGTTCTTATAGAGGTATCATATGGATTTTGCGAAATTTGAAAGATTCATGGTGGTAATAGCCGCTCAGGTAAGATGCACCCAATGCAAAAGTGGACTAAAAATTTTTTTTAAAAGATTTTT
>JAJEKB010008386.1:0-15788 GCA_022393335.1 Macrotrachela quadricornifera | reverse complement strand
TAAATGAATAAAATCCATATGTCACATGGAAACTTCAGCAGTGTCATATTCCAATAATTACAATATATCGGAGAAAAAAAAAGTATTTGTCATTCGCTGACCCAATATATCTATATAACAAGTTGATAGCACTCATCTTAACGTCACAAGAATCCACAGCAACGTAGAATCAACTCTTTGATATACGATTCAATTACTTTTTCCAGTATATTTATTTAAAAAGCACCTAAAAATACGAAAGCAAGTTGGAAGTATGGAACATGATTTCAAAAAAAAGAATTAGAGAAAGAGGAAAATGCATAAAAAACAATCATTAAGACTTAAAAACGCTACGTTAGCTGGTAGACTGTTCACTATATGTTTCACTAATAACCGCGAACCGATCTAATTTGTTTATTATCAAACACTTCAAAAATAGTTTGAAAGTGAAAGTAGAACCATTTTTAGTCAGAAAAATGTACCTGTTTTTTACTTTGAAATTGCTGTCGTTTTTCCAGGTGTTTTTCTAACGAAATGTTACTAAGAAAAATCTTTCCCAGGAAACTACATATTCTGACAAAGTATACAATGTAGAGTTCTGTACGTGCTTGTAATGATCAAATGAGTCATTTGTATGGAACACAAAGAAGATTCTTGATGTTTGTGTTGAGCAATGCCACTTACTCGTGTTTGCTTGCAGTTGATTTTTCTTATATCTGATTTTATAAGCTTAGCTGTTTGTAGTTTTCGCGTAAGTTAGTAATATCCTTCACTTTGAAAGCGAAAAATTAATAATTTCTTCCTGTCATGCCGGATGCATCTACAGTTATCTTTGTAAAGTTAATTTTTTTTGAATGGAGGTAAGGAATTAAAATGACAGAAAGTAAAGAATAAACGCATTTTCACCACGATAATAATTGTGCGAGAATAAGTGCCACAACCTACTTTCTCATGTACATTTCATATGATATGTCAGCAGCTACCTCCCAGTCTCTTTTTGCATTCTGGATTTTTTTTCCTTCCTGTTTTTCCTCTATATCGTAAGTAATAAAAAAAAACAATTTAAATAATGCAAATATATGACATTTATTTTCGTAGACTCGACGATAATAAATTTACATTAGTCACTAGAAGACAAGTCTGCCGTAAATTCGTATTTTTATTAGTTTTTTTATTCTGAAAACGAAAGCAACTTAATGGGCTCGAATTGGTCAATGCCATCAAATGAAAGTTCATCAAATTATACAATGAGCGATAAATGTTATATCAATCGTCTTCCGGCGAGGAGTGCTTATGAATGGCATTTAAATGATAGCAATGATTCTGCATTGAAAAAGGCCAAAAAATTTCGTTTACAATACGAAAACATCTACGTTGCAAGACAAGGGCTGGTAAGTTAAATTTACACAGGTTTCAATATGTATTATCCGTCTCACAAATCGGAAACAGGCATACGACTTGGTTCCATACGTATATTTGTTTGAAGAAATGTTTGTCAAAGGCAAAAAAAAACACAACTTTACCATTTGCAGATCAAGGAGGAGGAAATAGAGGAAGTTATCAAGCAATGTACGCTAGGAATACCTTGCTGTTTGCTATGTGGTGCGATGACAATAAGAATGATCTCAAATAGTAACGAGAGAATATTTTTGCCAGAAGATGTACGTGTACACACAGTGAACATCTATGAACAAGACATGTAGTTGACAGAAAGCTAGATAAATACACATAATCTGCAGATGAGCCGATGGTTTCAGAAACAGAAAAAAATGCTGACTAAAGTACTGTAGATCATACTATAGCTTTTGACTGTAGCGCTATGACGGTACCATCTAGAGTGTGCCTAACGCATAATTCTTAGAGAACAATGTTTAGCTGCTCTACTGTCAACGGCAGTGTATATAACTATTCCATAAGGCTATGTTCTTTGACGTAAGTTCTTTGGTACTAGGGTCTTGTTAACGTATTCACGTCTTCGAAATCGCTCCAACTTGGACGATTGATTGCGATTTTGTAAAAAAAGATTAGCAATCATATTGCGGTGAGTGGATGAGTATTTCGTCGAAATCTTTATGAATCAAGATCTTTTCGAAAAAAACTAATGAAAAATTGTCTTTTTTAACGATTTTATTGCGATAGATCACATAATTAATCGGCATGGTTAATTGCGGTAAAATGTTCCATTTTTACGGGATTTTGATAACATGGATAGTGTAATATCATATGATGTTAAGTCACATATTCTATCGAAATATTATCACTTTTGTTAATTATATTCTCATTCTAAAACAAGTCATCAGTTCAGACGATTTCATCGTGATTTGCTAAAAATAACAATCGTCGATCAAATCGCAATTAACCACTGATTTTTGTTGAAATCGCGATCTGGATGTCATGAATATTTTAACGATGTATAACCAAAGGAGTGAGCGCACGTTCAAAGGCTAGAAGAACTCTGATATCGGGCCTTTGCAAATGCGTAAAATACTAACGTACTAATTGATAAGAAATTTCACAAGATTTTCAATACTACAAGACTTGGGAATAGTTTCATCTGTAGGCCTGAAAGTATTCGTTGCTTAATTTTATTTTAAGACGAACGGCTCTTTCACGAAGACTTTAAGTGTTTTGGACAGAAAATTCAAAAGTATTTGCATGAGATCAGTGAGAAATCAGGCAAAGAGAAGAGAAAAGAAACAGTTGAAATTGGCGCAGACAATGAGGGCAAGTTTTGTTCATTTTTTAGCATATCACCACTGGGTTACTGTCTGCTCTCAAAGTTCACGAAATAAAAATTTTCTCATGAAACATCTTGTTGGAATATTTCGATTTTAAGTTTATTTAACTGTGCATTTGTCTTATTTGTTAAGATCGCATCTCTTCTACGCTTAAAGACAACAATACAAGATTTAATTTATGCATTGCAAAAGGGTTATCTAAATGATATTGACAAGTCTAAAGATCAGAATACTTGGAACCAAATTTTCCAGGACTTAAAGACTGCTAGTAGAAACAATGATCCAGTGCCTGTACTTCGAGCTTATTCTCGGTCACAACCGCTAAGTGAACGATTCAATACTGATATGGCTAAAAATACGCATCATGAGTTTAAACTCTACTGTACATCGCTTAATTGCAATGTATTAACACGTACGCAAGACGGTATTCGAGCTTTTATTACAATTCTGTTTCATCCAAAATTAGACATATACTTGTGTGAAGGAGATATTACTGTATACAGAGGCTCTGTTATCGATAATGTCAGCGTACTGGAAGGATATGAAACAGGTTCGACAATTATAACTACCACATTTCTGTCCACGTCAAATGATTTGGCAGTTGCAGAGGCATATAGTGCCCCTCCCCCTGAAAGAATAAATCAAATATCACTCTTCTGTACATACCAAATTCATAATCATCGACGCACAGCTCTGGTGATGAACAGGCTTTCACAATATCCAGATGACAGTGAAATATTAATTTATCCGTATGTTCCATTTAGAATTGTGTCTTTTAAAAAAACCATAATAGAAGCGACTAGAAGTGAACGAATTGAAGTAGTCCTGGATGAAATCGACGATAGAAAGAACAACAACAGCGAGAGACAATCAGTATGGACAGTGTGTACCAATGTCTAATGTAGAACGTATATTGTTAAATAGTTTTTTTCTCAATTCGATTAAGTTTTATATTTCTTTTAGTAAAAAAAAATAGTCCTGTGAATTATTCGATACCGAAATAGCATACACTGCTATATATGTGCGTAAAAGAACGACATATAAGTGATCGTCGAGGAATTTTTGCTCTTGCAAATGAATGATGCAACAGATGTTCAGGACTGAAGATGTGAAGAGTTGTTGGCTCATGTTACCTTTTTTCATCAAAACTGACATTTCAAGCAATTCATTCAATTTTCAGTACTTTTTGATTGATTTTTCTAGAAAAGCAATCTTATCTCTCCTGAAAACATCAACTTCTATCTGAAAAAGTCGATTTTTTTATATTATGGTGTACTATTTTAAGTAGTGCTATAATTTTCTGTATTGATCGAGCTCTAACTAATAATTATTTTTATAGCGACATCTCGAATAAATATATAAATTTGTAAACGAAGGGAAAACAATCGATATGGATCATGCCAGCGGCTTGAGCGCACTCACAAAAATATAGAAACACGATTTTCACTCAAATTTGACTTTTTCCTAAGAGCTAAAAGTCATTCGTACAGGTAGAAGTAAAAAAATTATCAAGAAAGAAAAGGGCGGTTAATCGCAGTTACTGGAACAGTTAAGAGTATCCTCTCTTTTTGACCATTTCTAGATCTCAAAGTTGGTATGGCCGATCTGGCTGAAATGTTTACTACAGATATAGTACATCAAATAACGAGACATATATACAAGAAAAAAATTCTCACAGAATGTCTTTGTAGAATCTCCTGGAAAACTTTGTTTTTCCACAGGAGCTTACCTTGCAACTGTACGACCTCATCAAACTTTGTCCGATTGAGCTGCAAAGTTTTTGGCAGATACCTACGACTACATCTCAGAGGTCATTTTGAACTTTTTCAAAAATCTCATTCTCTCTTTATTTTTAATAAAAAAAAATATCGAAAGGTTTCTCCCAAAACCAGTGTTTTGGCGCTTGTGAACCCTATAAATCTGAATGAAGAAGTCAAAAATGAAAACGACCGATTTTACCTCTTGAGAATAGTTCCAAATATTTGTTGTAAAAATTTCAGCCCGATTGGATAAAGTTAAAGAGAGATTGTCCACTGCACAATTGAAAGCCATGCATGAAAAAAAACTTTTGAGAAAAAATTCAAAATAATTTTAAAAAGTTGAAAGTTCGTTTTTTAGCGATGCTATGAATTATCTATTATGGGAACCTTCTATTACTTCTTGTTAGAGAGGAAAATTTTGACAATGTCCCGTATACCAGCTTCTCGTAAAAATTCAATAGAAATTTAATGGCAGATCGGATTAAGCTGGTTTAAGCGAAGATCGAAAGATCACCATCCAGCCTACCTTTAAAACACATGAACAAACAAAAACAGATTTTTTTCAATTTCACTAAAAAAAGAGGGAGTGCTCCTAAACCCCCAGTTAACCGTACAATAAAACCGCGATTAACCGTTAGTTTTCTACCGGTTATAGTGACATGGAAGGGATCTAGCCTCCACTTTTTACATCGCATGTACAAAAAAATCTCAGTAGTTTCTCAAAAAACTGATTGCCCGACACCAGTAGACAGCTCTTTGTCTCCTTCTTTCTGTCAAGTCGTCTGCTATGTATCCACTTTCTCCTACTCTTGAAAAATATCAGAAGCCATGCACGTATTTCTCCTTGCCGTTAACTTATAAAGCAGATAATAGTTGCATTGTCACCTCAGTCAATCCTTCCTTTGTTTGTTTCTTGCTGTTATCTTGATCTTTTTATTTTCCCATTTTTTTTCTCTTCACTGATTTATCAACGAGAAAAATCATGAATATTTAACTCTCTAAGAAAAAAAAAAGTTTTGCAAAACTTTTCCGTTGATTCTGTTAGTGGGTACTCCACAGAACTCTTTAAAAATGTCCTGGCTGAAAGAGGATTCCATGAAAAACTAACGGAACTTCTAATAATTCTCTATTAAAATCGATTCAGTCTGACACAAAAGGTGCTATATTCAAATGCTTTTTCATGAAAACATTACTACCCTGTATCAAAAGGTTTTGCATCTCAACAGAAATTCAATCATCGAAAACTATTGTCTTACTATAAAAATACATACCTTCAAAAAGCTTGAAGCAGTTTCCAAACCAACCTAAATATAACGAAAAAACTATGGTCAAATGAAGCGAGCTCCAAAGCGCGTAAACTCCAAATTTGGAGTTTGCGCGTGGAGGACAATTCATTTGATCAAAAAATATTCATTTTTTCAGTTCAAATATATAACTCACCATCGATATTCCTGCTACTAAGATAAATCTAAATATAAAGAAGAAATTTTAATATGTTTATTCAAAATGTAGCATTGACCATTGATATGATTTTGATATTAACCTAAGTCTGGAAGAAGCCTTGAGGATCCTGAATCTCAAGGATCTTTTCAAGTTTTATTCAGGATCCTATCCCAAATCATGATAATACCTGTTACCAGGATTTTTCAGAGTGAAAGAGGATTCTGTTCAGATATTTTTCAGGGTGAAAGAGGACTCTGTTCAGATATTTTTCAGAGTGAAAGAGGATTCTGTTCAGATATTTTTCAGGATGAAAGAGGATTCTGTTCAGATATTTTTCTGAGTAGCTAATATAGGATCCCATCAGGATTTACTTAAGATCATAGAAAATACCCTCTCAAGATTGTAAAAAAGGATCCCGACAAGATTTTATCAGGATTTTATCAAGAACAGGGTCAAATCTTTATGTCACAGTCATGTCACGAATGATAATTATATTAGACAAGGATCTTGGCAAAAAAATTACAATTCCTGAGGAGAACTATTCAAAAATAAGCTTTCGACTACTTAAAAAAATAAGCTTTCGACTACTTAAAAAAATATGAAAGTATAATCGGGATCTTAATAAGAAAATATAAGGATCCAGTTAGAATCTTTTCAGATTTACGTTTCCAGACTATTAAAAACTTAATCTTTCAGCATCTTGCCAGGAATCTACCACGTATGAATAAAACGAATAGCTGATTTTTTTTTCTAAGTTCAGACGAGGTTCTTTTTAAGATTTTCAAATCTAGAGATCACAAAAGAATTTCAATAGGTCAGTAGCAAATCTATCAATAAAACTGCTTATAGTCTTCATTATGTTAGAACAAATCCAACTATATTTTTTACATAAAATTAAAATAAAAAATTCTAAATGTATTTTTCCAACCTAATTGAAATTTTAAAAAATGTAAACATTTTCCTTTAATCTAGGTAAACTAAAAAGATTAAGTATATTTATAAATGAGTTAAAATTAAAAGAGCTTTAAATATTATTTTAACCCTTTCACCGCGATTCGGTTTTCTGAGGAAAATAGCTGCAATATATTAATCTTCATGCGTGATCACGCTCGATAAATGCGTTCATTGATATTTTGTGTATGTGCATATATTTGTTTTTCTTTCTGTTATTTGTGTCATCACATGATAGGTCTTTTATTACATAGGACTGAATAGTTATTCGAGTCTGTCTTTTTCTTTAGTAAACATATTGTGCAGTAACAATGAAATAACAAAGCAAACTTCTAATTTTGTCTCCTACGTTCTTTTCATAGTATTATCTTTCATTCTTTCTTTTCATTCGCATGAAGAGTAAGGATGTATGTCTATAAAGTAAAACAAGGTATCAATTTATCTGCTCAGTTATCAACGCATTATACATGCCTCCGACAGTCCAAAAAGCCGTATCAAAAGGTGGCATTTGAGATGATGTTTGGGGTGTTAGTAGTAAATGCTTGTTTGATTTACAAAGAAAATTATGACACAAGCCGTATGACGATGCTACGGTTTCGTGAAAGTCTTGTACGATCTTTACTTCTTGGTATGCTATACGAGATTCTAAAACATGGTTTAAGAGAACGTTCAACAAGCCAAACGAAGCCCAAACTTACTGATCACAAGCTCAAAGAAATGGAAGGATCTGCGTGCGATGGCTGCAGACACTATACTGGCTGCTATGAAAAAAACAGAAAACAACAATCAAGAGAAGTGACCTATGGGGCAGTAAAGAAAATAAAAACCTTCTGTCCTGACTATGATAAATTTTTCTGTCTTGAATGTTTTAATCAGAAGCATCATGTTATGGAATAAAAGACTTAAAGAATACCAAAGACAGTGCAAATGACAGACTATGTTTAACGTCTCGCCGAAGAAGAAGGCAGAAGAAAGCGCTTTTCTATATAGTTTCTTCTTAAAGTATAGCGTGGCCCACCGGTGGGCCACATCGCAGTGAAAGGGTTAATGAAAGAGAAAGATAAGTATTCACCCTCGACATGATTGTTGATGCAAATATTAAATTCAGTAACATTTCATAGGCAGAGTTTTATTTTAGTCAACCAATATATCTTGAAATAATTGAGGAGTCGTTGTATACAACATGATGATTTAGTAAGTACATAGTCAAAAACAAGTTCAATTTGATAAAGAGACCAAATAGCAAGAGCTATTAACTTTTGAGCAGCTGAACGAGCATCAAAATTATCTTAATATAATTTTGTAAGATCTAACATTTGCATCTCATGATGAATAATTTGGGTGAAGTGAAATCAGCAACGCATATGATGAAGATTAAGAAGCTAAAAAGCATGACATTATTTGCATAAATTTTCAGAGAATGACTCTGCTTATTTATTACAACTAATTTCTTATAAATTCAACTTTGTTTCCTGAATATTAATTAGAATCACAATTAATGTTCCATGGTTTTCATTGTGATAATGAGGAAAAAACTGATTATTAATGAAAATAATTTCAAATTTGAAAATAATTAAAACTAAAAAATGTATTCCTAAGTTGATATATCAAACTATAGTAGATAGCATGTTTGTGCTAAATGAAAAACATCAATAAATCAGATTAAAATTATCTCAAATCTTAAATTTTGACTTATGAACAGAAGCGATACAACCGGAGAGGGTAAAAGATTATTTCCTTCTACGCTTGAAGAATATGATTGATAATCTTTCCGATTTAAGGATGTGTTCTTCACTTTAGAGATAGAGTTTCGCCGATGTACGACTTTAAAACTAGTTGCTGATATACGAAGTTCTCCTAAAAACTCAAGGTAAAGAGCAAGAAAAAAATGGAGTTCACTTTTGATTTTTGGAGAAACCGAGATATTCCGGGTGGAACAACTTTCCAAAAACCGAAACGGAAAACATTCTTTTTACTTTTTTTCCGTTTTCTATATTACTACCCTCGACTCCCGGTCTCTTTGCTTAGTCGTTACTTATTGAGAGTTTTTCAAATTAACCTAATCAATTATAATTAATGAAATGAATTGAAAAAGAATTAATCATTTTTATCATTATTTGTCGTTTTTTTACATAAATAATATTCACTTTATTGATAGATTACATCGAAATAGTTTACAAACAAACAATAAACAACATTATTACAACACATGCGCATCCAATAAGATTATTAATAAAAAAAAATTATTATTCAATATTGTTTCTTGTCCAATAATTACACTGAAGAGCTATAAAAAAATAAATGAATAATATTTTAAATAAACAAATAAATGAGATCTTGTTTTAAAGAAAAGATGTTCATAGCAGCAGAAATGTGATATCATAGAAGTACTTTTTAATCACACATTTCCAGTGAGACATTTTCATTCATGACGAGCCAAAGCTTCGCAAGATGCGAGATCAGTTCCATCCTGAGACGACATCTTTGAAGTCATAGCGGGACGATATGGGTTAATTTTCTTAACCCACCCTGCAAAACTATTCCAATAAAAACTTGATTCACAGTATTTTCTCAAATAATCTTTTGATGAAGGTAAAGCCTTATCCTTTTATTATCTTAAACCTTGCAGAGCTTATAAATACTCTATAGGACAGCTATTGAGGATCCATGAGTGCCGTCATATAATAGCGTTTAAGGATCTAAGGATTTCTCCATGGGATAGATCCTGGCCCTTTCCTCTTCCTCTTCCAGCCTTACTTGATGCTTAATCTTTAATCTCAATCTAGTACAGACAGACACACACATATTGAACATTATACATAGAGATGATTTGTGTTCAAGAAGAAAATATAAATTTGCTGGATTTTTTCAATTATACTTCAAGAAAAAAAGAGCTATATTCATATGATAGACTGAGGTGGAACGCGATGGGACATCCATAACATTGTTTTGCTGGAGTCCTTTAATGAACATTTCTAATTAATCTTTCTTTAACAAATCTCTCTAAAGAATTCCCGTCAATAATTCTTAAACAAACAAAGTTGAATATAAATTGATAAAATATAATATTACCATTGTAAATGTCTTCAAATAATATTTTTATATCTACTAATAGCTTTTTGAAATGCTTGTTTATATGTAGTTGATGGTAAAACAAATAAAAGAAAAGTAAGTATTGGTGGTATTAATGATATAAAATATCCTAAAAGAAATAACCATGAATCACTAGTTGATTTCATACAACCTGATGCAAATGATATAATTAAACGTGGTATTGAAAGACTAACTAATACTAATGGAGCAATTAATAAGTTTTTATGTTTTTCAAATTGTTTAATTAAAATTTGTCTATAATTTTGTTGAGTTTGTATATTTGCCTTTTTTCGTGTATTAACAATAATAATAATAATAGCTGATATTAAATTTATGATAAATGGCACAATAAAATGAAATATATTAATTATTAAATTAAAATATTGAATTGTTGATGAATATTTAACAATACACCAAATTCTTTTATCTTCATAATGATAATTATCTTCATAAAATAATTCTCGATGTAATGGATCATGAATATGTGTTATTATTATAATAGATATAATAATAATAATAATATATTTAGCTGTTTGTATAGTTTTATTTCGATTATAACTAATTCCTTTAATAGTTATACATGCTCGTTCAATTGCCACAGATGAAGTTAACCATTGATCTATTGTAAGACAAACTCGAAGAAAAAAATCAATTGAAATACATTGAATATTTAAAAATAATTTATTTTCAATTAATTCTATTTGTGAAGTAATAAGAATAAAAAATTTTAATATAAATAAAATCATTGTTAATAAAATAATTATTGATGAACATAATAAATAAATTCCACTACCACTTTGACGTGCATTTTTATCTTTAAATGTAATTAATGAACATACTCCATTTATAATTCCAGCAAATGATATTATTAATGTTAATATTAAACTAATTAAAACAGCATGTGATTGTTTAAATATATTTATATTTGGTTTAATATGATAACCAAGAATAGCATCAAGTGAAAGACTAAATCCATTTGTATTAAATTGACATTGTTTTCCATAAAAACAATTTGGACATACACATAATGATGTTTTAGGACAAATTGTATCATCTTGAAAACATTGACCATTATTTTCGCAACCATTTTGTCCAAAACAATCCATTTTCATATAATGTTCAAATTCAAAACAATTTGATACAGATAATTGTTCATGTATTTGACATAAACAAAAATGATATTCATCATAAAAACATGATAAATTTAATGAATTATTTTGACATGGTAAATGATAATATTTTATACGACGAATAAGAGGATAATTAAGAATTGTTTCATTAAATATTTCACTTATATTTAAACATCGATCTGAGAATTTTAATTGTTTTTCAATTGTTGTTAATTCATTATAAAAATTTTGTAAAACAGTTAAATAATAATTTTTATTTAATAATTCAATAAATATAATATGAAATGGATATGACCAATAAATATGAATTGATCTGAAATCAATAGGAATTGCTTTAAAAGTTGTTCGACGAATAGGAAAATCATTTATTTTAACTTCAATAAAATGAACAAGTATTGAAGGTGGTAAATCAAGATTTTTATCAAATGATACAATAATTTTCGTTCCATTTATTTCACATCTATCACCAGAAAAACCTTCTGGACAAATACATACATATTTATTATTTAATGTTCCATATTCATCTAAAGGTATACATTGACCATTATTTAAACATTGATTTTCTTCGTTATTTTCATCACATATTGTATTATTAATTAAACATCTTGAACCTATTTTATTCCAAGGACAAATACATAAAGATCGATTATTAGCTAATAAACCGATACATAATGAATCATCTGAACATGTACAATTATGTTTATATGTACAAGATTTTCCATACCATCCTTTTTGACATTGACAAAATGTTCTGTTGTATGGATCATTAAAATATGTTTGGTATTTTCCATGAATACATTCAGATTTTGAACAAGATTTACCAATATAATTAGTTCGTGGAATATTTATTTGAAAAGCGAGACGATGTACAGGTAAAAATGTAAAATTAAATGATTTAATTATACTTCCACGATAATTTAATGAAAGTTTTTCATAAATATCAATATGTATTAAATAATTTATATTTGGATTTTTTGGTCTAGTTGAATATAATAAATAAAAATTAAATTTTTTTTGACAATATTTCATAGATAAATAAGTAAATTGTTCATAAGAATGAATAAGATTTTCATTTTTATCATCAATTAATGATATTATTATAATAAATGGTATTTGAACAGAATCAGATGTAACAAGAAATTGTAATGTAAGACTAATTCGTTGATTTTGATATTGACAAATATCACCATAATAACTTGGTGGACATAAACAAACATTTTTTGTTAAATTTTTTTCTTTATCTAACCAAACTTGTAAATCAAGCCCACGATGACAACGTTGTTGATAATATTCAACATTTTCATTTGGAGATTCTTTTGTCAATATTTGACTATTTTCATATTTAACATTTGATTTGATTAAACTATCATTTTTGTCAAGTTTAAAATAGATTGTCCATTGTTCAGTAGTGTTATAAAAGGATCTACAAAGTGTTTTTACAACATCTGTACCATATGATTCATAGTCATATTGACAAAGTCCTCCAAAACCTATATCTAATATAGTTTCATTATTTAAACAACCTTGCTCGTCGTCATTATGTTTACAGTTTCGTACCCGATTACATATCATTTCACTGCTGATACAGGATCGATAATTATCATTTTGACAATGAAATATTTTTGAATCATGAATATATGTAGTTCTTCTACATATATTTGGTTCATCAATTGCACCAATACAATCAATATTTCCATCATTAGCTTTTTCTATAGGTAAACATATAAGTTGTTTTGTTTGAGATGAAACACATATATGATTATTTTGTGAACAATTTAATAATGGTGATGAATAACAATTAATTTCATCAGCACCATCAAGACAATTCCAAAATCCATCACAATGAGTATAAATATTGTTACATTGCCAATGTTCACATTTTGTTTCATCTGTATCCTTTCCATATTTAATATTGTTTGGTAATAAATGAATAATTCCATCACAAATCGTTTGAAATGAAATTCTGTTTAGAGCAAAGTTAATTTCAGGGTTTCTTGAATCACAAGATTTACCAAGATTATTACAACCACATTCTGGTTTTGGGAGCGAAGTTATAGAAATACATTTATTAGTTGTTTCACATTTGACTTGATTTAAATTTTGTTCTGGTAAACAGGTTTCAATTGATGTACGTAGATTTTCGTCATCATCATCATAATCGCAATCGTTAACACCATCAAACAGACGACTTTTTGATATACATTTCATTGAATTTATGCATTGATACATTTTTGATTGATCACAATATGTTGAATTATTGTAAATTGATAATTTTCTTTTTTTTAGCCACATTTGAAGAGGATATATAACTGTTTGTAACCACATATCAGGTCTTTGATTTAAAATAATTATTGAATGATCATAAAAACGGCAAGTATAATTATTATCTAATATTAAGTTATTATTGTCATCAGGTAAATAAACAAGTTGATTATCATAACAAAAGTATGTTGGTTTAGATAGATGATGACCTTCAGAATTAATTTTATTTTTTTCGTATGCTAAATAAATATGACCAAACAAAATTGGAACAGCTGGAATAAATATTATATCTGGACAAGTTTTTTCAATTATATTATTACATAGTCTATCAGGACAAAGAATAAAACATATATTCTTCCATGAGATTGACATTTGTATAATACATTTCAATGCTGACCAACATTCATTAGATATTGATTTTGGTTTAATAGAGAATATTACTTGTGATAAAAGAATTTGACGTTGTGTAATACATGAACTTGTTAATACGATTTTATTTATTCGATTCAGTTCAAAATATTTTACACATGTTATATCTTCTGAATTAAATGTTGGTTCTCTAGTGACAATATCGTTTAAATCAAAAGATTCATCTGATTTATCAAGACAATCTGGAATGTATGGATCATCTCGAAAAAATGTTTTAGGTATACATTGTCCATTTGAACATTGATATTCATTATGATTACATTGAGAAATTTCAATTAACCAACAATATTCTTCATCAATATTATTATTAAGACAATCAAAATTTCCATCACAAATTTCTGTCCAATCAAGACAAGATGGAAATGGACCACGATTACATTCTAAATGAATATAACATGTTAATAATATTGGTTCATATATATTATAATAATAATAATCAAAAATAATTTTATTTAATGATGAATAATTTGATTTATAATAAACAAGAGAATATTGACATTGTGAACCAAAATTAGGTAATGTACAATTATAAAAAGAATTTTTTCCTAATAATGTTTTTTCTGAATTTAATAATTGATTTAAATAAAATTGATATTCTTCAATAATATCAATTGGTGCTGACCAGAAATATAAATCTTCACTTTTTATTTTTAATTTTGATAATTCTTCAAAAGTTATTTTATTATCACTTTTATTTTCTTTTATATCTAATTTTGAAATCCATTCACCCATACAATATGATATTATATGACGAGGATCATTTTCATTTTTAATATATGCACTTATATATAAACAATCATGTTGAATATCATCATTTTCATTTAACCAATTTGTTAAATGAAGATTTATTTGAAGATTACCATTTATTATATTCAAAAATATGAAATTAAATAGAATTTGTACTGAAAACATTTCTCAACTTTAAAACAATTAAGGTGCTCTTATTTTTGCATGTTTTAATCGTTCCCTTTTATTATAAAATAAATTTTCAGTAAAATGTATTTGTTCCTGTGAAGAAATTTTGTCAACACAGGTAGAAATAATTTTATCAACATATGATTTATTAACGTCGAAGTTTTTTTTCTAATCCATGATTTTATAAAAAAAAATATCAATAAAGAAAATCATAAAGAAAGAACATATGATGCTATTTATTTTGTTTTTAAATGCGCACTATTTTTATATATTAAATACACTATCAAAATTTACTGTTAATTGAGTAATAGTATTAGAATTTTTTGTATTATTCTTTTTCTCTTTTGCTCTTAAATAATAATAAATACTTTCAAATTCTGTTTTTCTTAATATCATTCTTATTTAAAATAGAAAACAAAATATATTAATCAGATCACCATACACACACATATATTAACAACTATAATATACAAATGATAACATTATTAATAGAATTATATTTTAATGAAAATTTTCTATACGATTGTCTTTCCTTTCAATCATTTGTAATAAATCTACATACTATATATATCGTAGTTTATATGATAATCATTCATTCACAGTGTTGTTTTATGCGTGCATCTTTATTATGGTTGGATCAAATGAACATATTGAACTTAGAGACTTCCGAATGTTTTTCTTTATTAGATTATCTCTTAACTATTTATTATTTGAAAAGCTGATAAATTATTTACAATGGATGGTCTCGAAGTGATATCACTGACATAAAATGAATCCAAAAGGGCAAACTGAGAATATCTAATCATCTTGAAATCTAAAAAAGATTTCATTAATTCAAATTAAACTAAATAAAATATTTTAATACATAAAGGACAATGGAGTAGATCCAATGGCAGAAATAATTGTTATATTTTATTCAGTAAAAATCAGTCGTTTCTATTATATAACCAGTCGTCATAAATATTAACTAAATAAATCAATTGAAGTTTAAACACTATGAGAAATAATTTATTTATTCAAATATATAAAGCATAATATTATGGCTAGTATTTATTTGAGCAGTAAAAAAAATGAGAGAAGCAGTAATC
>JAJEKB010008383.1:0-14085 GCA_022393335.1 Macrotrachela quadricornifera | reverse complement strand
CTAAATTAACATTTGTTAAATGTAATCTTGATATGTTAGGTTAAATATGTCAATCTTTTATAGCAATTCTATGAAGAAATAAAACTTTCAAAGCTAATTACTATGGGTCATAAATTTATAATAAAAAATTCTTTGATTTTAGCATAATTCAATTTTGAATTAGAATCGGAGTTGAAAATGGAGTTGGAGTTGGAGTTGGAGTGGAGTCGGAAAAAAAATGATGGAGTTGGAGTGGAGTTGGAGCGAAATTTTAAAAATACGTGTGAAGTTGGAGTGGAGTTGGAGTTGTCATTAGGAGCTATGGAGTTGGAGTTGGAGTGGAGTTGTCAAAAACGCGATGGAGTTGGAGTGGAATTGGAGTTGCTTACCCCTGGAGTTGCCCATCTCTGACCTGCTTCTACTTATGAAACTAATGGAAATAAAGTATCTTTTTATGATCATGATAATTTGAACAACTTATTAGAAGTTGATACAAGTAAAGACTAGTCGTAATGATATAAGAAATCTTTGACTATTTTTTATTTTAGGTGGAAATCAAATATATGGTTCTGAACAGTCATAGTAACTATTCTTTTAAGTATTAGATAAATCGAATTATTTTTATTCTTTTTTCTTATAGTGATGTATCATTAGCTACACCACAGTTGAAATAGATATATCTTTGATCGAAAAAAAAAATTAGCATCATTTTTTTATTCAGTTGAAGAAAAATTTTTTTGAAATAAAATTTCTCTGTCATTTATGACATAACTCTAAATGATAGTATCATACATTTAATATTGCTCAATTAAAGGGTTCAGCTGCTTTTCAATTACATTTTTAATATGTGAATAAAATAGTCAAAAATCACATAAAAAACCATAAATAAGCTAAACAACATAAATAGTTAAATCGAATAAAAAAAGATACACAATTAATACGAACAGATGTTAAATATCAATTTTTCAACAGATATTTAATAAAAATAATTTTTACTATCAGAAAAAAACTTCTTTCGAGCAAAAATAACATAATAAATATATCATTAAGTGGATTATTAGACTAATAAACATTATAAATAGATATTCATATGCATCGTGACATATTGAACAAGAAAAAAAAAATTAGAGAGACGATATCGTTTGTTTTATTCATTCATTGTCGATTTTGATTAGATAAAAGTACATTATCATTTACGTTAATAAAATTGACCAAATAGAAGAAATGAGCATATGTATATATTCTTATTTATCATCTAATGGAAAATAGAAAAGTAAGCATAAATATGAGAGAATTACTTATGAAATTAAATGATCTACTCGATGAGATTCTTATGATTATTTTGAAAAAGTTGCCCAATATTGAAGTACTTTATTCTTTAATTGGTGACAATAGATGATTAATATGATGCTGTTTTTACCAATCATTTGAATTTACTACGACTTGTATCGAATCATTTAATTATGCCGCAACATTTATCAAGATATTTTATTTATTCATTAATTAATCCAATAGTTAATCGATTTTGTTTGATAATTCTAGCTAAAATTCATGATAAAGTCAAGTGGCTTAATCTGGAATCATTTTCAATGGAAGGTATTCTTCATGTTACAAAGTATCCTAATTTATATGGATTTGGTTTATTCAATAATGAAAGAGAAAGAACTCTACAACTTTTTTATGGTAGTATATTCCATTTGGACCCTTATAATGATAAATAATGTTAAATGCATTCATCGGAATAAACGAAATCATTTCAAATAGAATAGGAATATTTATACATAAAAAACAAAAAAGAGACAATACTAAAATAGAAAGTTTCAATATTGTTTTCGCTGAAATTCTCAAGTATAAACTTTTAAAAAAAGGAAAATATAGAAAAAATCAGATTAATAAAGACTAATCACTTAGATACAAAATACTAGTTTTACAAGAACAAAAATGTGATGTATTAAATAGCAATAATGTAGAAGATCATCAGATATCAGTTCTATAGTCAGAAATTTCTAAGAGATGTTCAGCAGCAGAATCCTCCGATCTTATAAGAACGATTCTTAATCTTTTACTTTTTTTCAATCAGTTTTTCAACAGGAGGTGCTGGGCCACTCGTTAGCTACGTCTCTCTTAAATGTATAAATTATAGTATTATTAAAAAAGAAACATGAATAAAAATATAAAATCAAATAAAATATTTTTAATCGTCTTGGTTAGATGAGACTCTTTTCAATTGTACATTCAAAAGTCAAATTTCATCACTTATTATCGATATTAATACAAATAGAGAACAAGAATCAACACAAGATATGAATGTACCTATATTTCTACAAATTTTCACTACGTTTCCCAATTTACGATATTTAAATTTTGGTCCATCTTCAATTTGGTATCAAACATTGTCATTTCACTAACTACTTCCAAGTTTTATCTCGTCAAATTTATTAGAATTACATATCTTTTTGAGAGATTTTATTGATTGTCTTTATTTACTTGATGGACACTTCAATCAACTTCGCACTCTTCATATTAAAGTTACTTACATTTTATCTTCAAGTTTATCATACAACAATAAGGTAGACTACTTTTATTTTACAATAAAATTAGTAACATTGTTATTTTTAGGAGAAATTACCTAATTTACAACCATTTTCACTCTATTGCAACTTAAATACAAATGCTTATGATGAATTAATTATACCGCTTCTACATCGAATGATAAATTTAGAAAAACTTGATTTGTCTATTATAGTTGTACGTAAAACAATATTTACTGATGGTAATGATTTGAAAACAAATATTATTAGTCGTATGAAACAATTAAACGAATTTACATTTAATATTCGCTCATTGATCGATTATTATAATCAAACTAATTTGCCATCAAACGGAGATATTGAAAAAACATTCAAAGATTTTGAAGATAAGCAAATTATCTGTTGTATTGATTATTTTTCAGAAAAAAAAACGGGCTAATGTCATATGTATTCATATCCTTATAAATTAAAACATGCGTATATAACAAATAATTTTTGAGGTGAATTATTTAAATGTGTTTGTGAAGTATCATTATTTGATGAGCGTTCTTTTGAACATGAATTTTTTCTTCGGATTTCTCAGTCATTTCCATTGATGCAAAAATTAACTTTAATTAATCGAAAAAGAGATAATAATAAATATTTTATAAGATCAAAAAATGAAAAACAACATTTATCAATTATTAAATATTCTCATCTTGTTCAACTTAATCTTACTCAAACTCACGAAGATTATCATGAACAATTTTTATTTGATACTAAAATATATAGTTATGCAGTTTTTTATGATAAATCAACATTTCCTGAACATTTAAAAGACTATTTTCCTCATGCTCAAATATTCTGATTATTATCAATTCATTATTTAGATTAAACAATAAAAACACTTTAATTTATATAGAGTTTAAACATAAGAGATGAAAATAGCGCATGATAGTAGTTTAATATCAATATCCAAGGGCATGCTTAGGAATAAATGAACATATGCTTACCTATAATTGCTTCAAAAAATATTAGATCACTCCAGTCTAATCTCATAGAAAGATTTTATTCAAATGAATTCTTTAGAAAGGTTGACTCTTGTAAAACTTGTATATGATAGAGAACTTTGTTTGCTCTACTCAATGACGACATGTAAAGAAAAAAAGCAACTTGCTTCAAAATTGAGAGTGAGTTTTTTTGGACAACCGTAGAATCTTCGGAAAAAATAGATCCCTGTCAAATTTTGATGGATTACATGAACTGACGAACCACATATGCCGTTTTGTGTAATTGTGTCTATTTATTTTTTGCTGAATTTGGTATCAGTAATCGATAAAGAAAGTTATATATATGAATTAACTCAGTTTTTAAAGAATTTGATTCAGATTTTGGCAATTGTTTTAAAAATATTGATAAAGTATATTGCACACTCAAAAAATTTCTTCATAATACGAAACGGCAAATTAGTAGACAAGGATGCTCAAGATTTGAAAATTTTGTCTCCTCGATAGATATCAGTTACAATTGTTCAAATGATTCAAGATTGAATGCTTAGTTTTCTTTCTCTATCGGTATCACTCATATAGTGATATTTATGTAATAAAGAAGTAAGATGAATAAGATGTCTGATTAAAGATAATCAACAAAACTATTGAATCGAAAAATTATTTATTATAGAAAATTTGATGTGAATAGTACAAGAATTTTTAATAAAGAAGCATAACTATTTCTTTTCCTGAAAGAGAGTTATATCGTCATACATATTTTTAAAGTTTCTCTCCTGGATGGATTTATAGGAATAATTTCTAATATTTTCTAAAAATGTTAACAATAGATAATTGAGAATGGAGAAATTCTGAACATTTATTCTTAATAAATCAAATAATAAATAGTGCTATTTTTGAATGGAATATCAATTTTTCCGCTTTTCAATCTTATATCCTAATGATGAGATAATTGTCTTATATATCTCTGGCTTTCATTTCCTCTGCATAGTGCTGCATGATGATTGCAATGAGAAACCGCAATGAATAAAAAAAAAAATAGTGGGTCAAATTCGATTAATATCAAAAAAGAAATAAATGCTTCAGTGTGACCAGTAAAATGTGTTCCCATCCGTTAATTAGAAGTTATTTCGACTTTTGCGCTTTGAAACGCATATACTTGAGAACTGAAATATATCAAATATTCTAATTATTAATATAATAGAAAATATCGGTAGTTATCGTTCATATTTCATACTAAAATGATCGTCGTCGATAAAGTCCGAATAATTGCCACCAACTGTGTATACTCTTGTTCGTATTTCTTAATATTCAAACGAATGAGACAAGTGCATACATAGTAATTGGTGGCAATCGGACATGTCACACAAGCCCAAAAGCACTTTCTAGATAGAAAGTGATAGAAGAGCTGCTTTAAAGTGAGACATGAATCGAAAGCCGGTGTATATAGTTTCGAACTAGAAAATTCGAAAAATTACGAAGAAAGCGGGAGATTTGAACAGAATCGAACTGTTACTACTCGATGAATATCGAGTGTGCTACCATTACACTACAAACCATAAAAATGAAACGAACACGAAGTCTTTATATAGCATTTTACGACATTGCAACATACATTGAGAAGAACACGACGTAAAAACATTCTTGTTCTTTTCTTTCATCATTTTTTTTCGAAAAAAAAACGGAGTAAACTACTTGAATAAGCAAGAAATGCATCAATAACACGTAATCAAATGGAGAGAATGACGTCAATGCTAACGTGCGTTATTATTCATATGTAAATGCAATAATAAAATTGGTCTGATGCAATGCATGTTGTGCTGGATGGATATACATCATTACACGCATATTTCCACGACGAATTTTGTTTTTATGCGTCATCACATTTCACATGATGTAAACAATTGTCTTAAAATAGAAATTAATCTGCGCAATAAACTACCATATTTTGTATTGTTAGATGATGCAAAATAACTGCATGTCTTTGTTTATTCACAATGATTATTGTATGTATTTCTGAGAAAGTTTTTAAGATTTGTTGCATCTTGTAAGTAATACAATAAAAAAAAAATAAAAACTTGAGTTTGTTGAATTTATGATTATAATTAATAGAGCTAAAATATTCGATAGCTCATTCCGTTGGTGTTAAAAACGTCGTGCTTTCTGGGATGCCTGACTAATTTTAAAGGTCTATTCAATGTAAACGATTATCGATATAACATTTGAACTTTTTGCATTTAATACTACTTGATTTAACTAGTATATGAAAAATAGTTTTGAACATGTTTATCTAGTTTATTATAAATTATTTGATAAGTAGTTAGAAGTAGACTTTCTACATAAAGAATCTTAGCATATATTGATAGTTGATGCAATGAGGCATATTTTGAATTTTATATTGATTGTCTCTACTAACTTTATGGCGTCCTTTTCCATTTGTTTATCGAATGTTTTCTTCACAAATAAAAGCAATTACTTAAATATACACGTAATAGAAACACATTCACATTTCGTAAAACAAAATTGAAGAGAGTATATGTGTCGAGCAGGGTTTATTTACTTTTTACAAATAACTTATACAATGCATAAAAGAAGGCTTATAGTGTTCATTTTAATCCTTCCAAATCAGAATATTATTATGCGACAAGGAATATATGTGTAATGTCGTAACATTTTGATCAAATTCTACATCATTCACGTATTAGCACTAAAGCCTAGGTTGATAAAAAGTAAAAAGGTGGTCCTAATGACATTAACAGTAAACAAATTGTTTTATATTGATACCTATTTTTATCGAATTATTTTAGAATAAAGTGGTTCTACTAAGACATGTTTGAAAAAATGAAGGCTGCGGTGCTCAAGATCGACTAAAAAATATTACTGATTAATATACTTAGGGCATACCAAAAGTACTATCTGTTTCAAAATAGGAGGTACCTCACGGTTTTTTGAATAATTCTTGAGATCTCATACACTTAATGCCGTGACATGCTTGATTTTTAACCAATTTAGCGCCCTTTTATCTTCTTTCAGATGTTCAAATCAAAGAATAATAGGTTTTCGACAATGTTGAATATTATGGCATCATTTGCACTGGTTCAAAGAATCAACACCCTTGAAGATGTGAGTGAGAGTGACGTAGCTGATGAAGTACTGTACAAATGGTGCTATAGTAATTCGCATAGCCAAAAATCTATTATTGTTTGATCTGAGCATCTGAAAGTTGATAAAAGCGCATTAAGTACGTGAAAAATTAAGTATTTTAGAGCGTTCAATGCATGCGGTCTAACATTTGATAGGAAAGTCAGAAAAGGTCGAGTTTGTATTGTTGGATAAAAAAATGGTAGGACTATGAACTGGCATCCTCAAAATCAAAACGGTAATAGAAAATTTGAAAACCACAGTTTTGCAAAAATCTCCATTTCTAATAAAGCAGGGAGGGCATGGGAAAATCAAGAATTATTCAAAAAATCGTCAGGTGCCTCCTATTTTGAAACAGATAGTAGTAGTGTCGTTATCTCATTTCCTTGATAAAAAGTTTCAATAATTCTATAGAATAATAGAAAAAATGGTGTCCTATTTTTCTTTGCTATTTTATCGCTCTTTAACTTATGTCATAAGAATGAAATTTCGATAGAAACTCTTTTTGTGTATACAAATTCACTAATACGTGAGACAGACTAAATGGCATATGGTTTGAATTTCAGTTTTCAATCATCGAATAGGCTGTACTAAATAAATAAAATCCAACATAAGACGCAGCGTGAATAATTCTACAATCTTTAAAATAGAAATTTCTTTCTCCTTATTTCATATATAAAATAAACTGTTCTTTAAAAATGATAGATCTTTTTACGCTGCATCTTAGAATATATTTTATTTATTTGATGCAACCTATTAAAAGATTGAAAACTGAAAATAATATTGTATGCCATTTAATCTGTCTCATATGTTAGTGAATTTGTATACAAAAACAGTTCCTATTGAAATTTCATTTTTATGATATTAGTTGAAGAGTCATTAAATAACAAAGAAAAATAGGGCATCATTTTCTCTATTATTATATAGAATTATCGAAACTTTCTATTAAGGAAATGAAATAATGATATCATTACTTCTGGTATGTCCTAGATGGTACAAAATTGTACTGAGATGTTGAATGAACTCTATAGAAATAATAACATTAATTACTTGTAGCCTTATGAGTTACGATATAATGCTATTGATTGATGACTGATATGATAGAACCAGTAGACAATGTTTCTCTTGTGTATCAAATGACGATGTGACTAGTTCCATTTTTATACCTAGACGTAAGCATTAACCCTTTAGTGCCGAAGCATATGCGTGTTGAACTTTGGCATCTATTATCGTTATTATAATATTATTTAGACTACGTCGAAAAGATTCCTCTCTTTCTCTTATCTCGATAACAGGATGAGGTCATCATCTTGTATAATTATGTGTATATTTATGTTTTCTCTCTTGTATCTTACCACAGTTGTTCCTTAAATGCTACTTCGTTCTAATATATTCTGGTGTATTCTCTTTCATTTCTTTTTCAACGCGTACTCTCATATAAATAAAATTATCGATTCCAAACAAGCGGCGACTTACATCTTCCAACATATATTCTCATAAAATAAGAATGCGTACGAAAAACTAACAAATGGTATAAAAACTTTTTCTTTCATCTGACAGGTTTATTAATACTGAATGCTCATATACTAATCAAATTGAAGCGAAACAAGACTATCCGATTTGATGATTTTTGAATTCATTTGATTTGAGAATGAATTGAAAGATATGGCCCGTTCAAAGATCGAATCGGTCGTCCAACTATTCAAGACAATATCATGTTCTCACTGCACATCATTTATCATTTCTGCTGTCTTCAATAGCAACAAGGAAAACTGCTCGGAAATATTATGTAGTTATTAGCCATGAAAGCAGACAAGCGAAAAAGTGTACCTATACACGTTTTCAGTATGATGTATGTGACGTTACATTGCGTATAATAGCTCGCTTTGAAGATTGTCATATTCTGAAACATTTTGATTTTGCTTCTAAATAACGATAAAATTTGTTTCTCAAACATTTGTGAAAAGCAAAACATCTTCGTTTAAAAACAGCCGTCGTCAAGGAGTGAAGAGCTATTGTATGAAGATATACATATATCCATATGTTCTCAAGGACTATTACATGGCATTACTCATTGGACCTCAAAGACCGTCATATTGAGCACTCACAAGCTCTGAAGAGAGAAAGCCAAGAAGGAACATGGCTACAAGAGCAACAAGGAATATAATACTTTGAGACCGAAGATTATACGTACTATAATTATGTGTGAGATATAAGAGTATGAGGGAATAAATCTATCCATATACGTAATCTCGAGAGTCCGTTTGGTCTTAGTGGATTGAAGGTCAAAGCTTTAAAGTCATATGTTAAAGAAAAGAAAACAACCGTGGAGTATGTCTGCACGAGTTGTTGCTAGTATATACATAATTTTTCATATAGGAATGAATTTCCTATGATTGTTTGTAAAAATATTCAATTCAATTTTCGTGGAATTCTTTCCATAGTTGTTTTATATGAATTTCCTGAAAATAGGAACTTACCGTCCTATGGATACATTTGAATAAAAAATAGTTAATAGTAAATATTGATCTGCTTCATTCAAAATGAATGATAAAATCCATTGAAGCGTAAAAATAAATGAAACGTCGAAAAATTGGTCATGTTATTACTAAAGTGCAAGCAATAATATGTATAATGTACTTCCTTCCAATGTTATACTCTACTTGTTAGATGAGTAATATATTCATATTTATATGTATGTTGGAAGAAACCAACTAATTTCGTTTGATGGTATATAAATGAGACTGTTCATATAACTATTAGTTTTATCTTATATTATATAAAGAAAATATTCTTCATTTTAATATTAAATCATAATGGAAATATCAATATTGGATAAAGTTAAATCAATTGTTGATGACAAACAACTTGCAACAATCAATAAATTCGAAAATAATGAGAAGATAATTCTTATTTGTTTTGATCCAAATAATCAATTTAAAAATAATGAAAATAATTTCAAAAATCAATTAGATCAAATCAATGATTATGTTGTATATTATACTGAATTTGATTTATGTATGAATTTGATTCAATCAATTAAAAAAGAAACATTTTTTTTAATTCTTTTGGATTTATCTACTTGGGAATTCTTATCTAATTTAGTAACTCTTTCCCAAATTGACTACATATTTATATTTTCTTTAATTCAAGATCAATTCAAATGTTTACCTGTTGAAAATTCAAAAATAATTGGAATTTATAATCAATTAAATTTATTATTTTTAGCAGTTCAAGAACAAATTGATTTTATTTATAAAAATTCTTCTATATGGTGTGTATTTGATCAAAATCAATATGAAAATAAAGATTTATCAAAACAATCAAATAATTTTCTATGGCTTCAACTTTTTCATGATACTATTTTACATTTATCACATAATGAACAAGCAAAACAACAAATGATTAATCAATGTCGTTATTATTATCAAGAAAATTCAAAACAACTTGAATTAATTGATAAATTTACAAAAGAATATCAATCAAATGATGCTATTCATTGGTTTATGAATTATTCATTTCTTAGAAATATGATTAATAAAGCATTACAAACAGAAGATATTCACCAACTTTATAATTTAAGATATTTTATTAAGGATTTAATCGAATGTTTGACCTATGAACATGTTAATCAATTTAATAAAGAAAAAAGTTTTATTGTTTATCGAGAAATGAAATTAACAAATAATGAATTTAATCAATTACAACAAAATAAATCAAACTAGTCTTATTTCTGTTTTATTTGAAATAAAATGTAATTTAAATGAACTTGATAAGAATTTTATATTTGCTGATATTACTCAATTTAATGAATTATTTTTACAAAAAACAATTTTATTTAATTTAAATTCAACTTTTCAATTAGAAAATATTCAAGAAAATAATCAGAAATGGTTTATTAAATTAAATACAGTAAATCATGGACGAATTATTTTACAAAAATATATTAATGATACACATAGACAAATAGAATATTTAAGTATAGCAATTATCTTTGGAAAATTTATTTTTTATATGAATAAATTCAATCAATCATTAACATATTTTCAATGTTTAATTAACGATTCTTTTAATGAAGATTTACCATGGATTGAACATGCTATTGGAAAAGTTTATCATTGGAATGGAGAATGGAATCAAGCACGAATTTAATATGAACGATCTTATCAAAAAATGATGAAAAACGAACCAATTCGTATCAAAGATTCTGCTATCGTACTTTCTGATATTGGTGAAACTTTATATGAACAAGGACACTATGAACAATCTTTAGATTTTCATCAAAGAGCATTAACAATTCATAAACAATATTATTCATCTAATCATACACATATAGCCACTAGTTTAAGTAATATTGCTCTTATTTACTATGCTAAACTAAAATATGATGAAGCTATTCATTTTCTTCAACAAAAGCACAATCAATTTATGAAGAATATTATAATCATTTTCATATAGATGTTGCTTCGAATCTTACCAAAACTGGTATTGTTTTATCTTTTCGGGAGCAATATACTGAAGCACTAAATTATTATCTACAAGCAATCTCTATTTTCGAAAAATTCTATGCATCAGATAATATACCGTTTATTTTCACTCTCTACAGAATTTGTGATATTTTCTGTTTTCAGCAAAAATATCAACAAGCTTTAGATATTATTCATCAAGTATCAACAATATTAGAGAAATCGTATCCATCTGATCACATCTATATCGCTTGGAGTCTAAATAGAATCGGAAATATTAAACATGGACAAGGAAATTATGATGAATTTCTTGATCTGTATCAACAAGTATTGACAATACAAAGAAAATATTATGCTTCTGTTCATCCAGATATTGCTATTATTTTAAGTGATATTGGTGGCTTTTATCTTAAGAGTAAAGGAAATTATGATAACGCTCTTCAGTGTCATCAACAAGTTCTTAATATGTTAGAAACATATTATCCATCTTATTACGCTCATATTAGTCTCACTTTCACCTACATTGGAAATGTATTATATGAACAAGGAAAAGAGAAAGAGGCACTTGAAAAATATCATCAAGCACTAAGAATGCAAGAAAATTATTATTTACGTGATCATATTAATATGATTCCTGTGCTTGACAACATTGGAAATACCTTACCTAAACCAGGAAAATATGATTCAGCTTTTATTTTTTATCAACGGTCATTAACAATACAACAGAATAGTTATGCATCAGATTGTGGTGCCATCGGTCATACTCTAAATAATAATGGTAATTTATTACGTCTGAAAGAAAAATTTGATGAAGCTATGAAATTTCATCAACAAGCATTAGTAATTCAAAAGAAATATTATCCATCTGATCATTCTCATATCGCAAATACTCTTGATTGTATTGGAAATATTTTCAGAGACGAAAATAAGTATGATGAAGCACTCAATTATTATCAACAGGCTCTTGAAATACGAAAAAATATATATCCAAATGGTCATTTAGATATTAGTAATAGTCTAACTAATATTGGAAGTATCCTACGTAAACAAAATAAAACTGATGAAGCTCTTGTATTCTATCGAGAAGCATTATCGATTAGAGAGAAGTTTTATCCTTCTGATCACCTTCAAATAGCCATGGTTTTTATTGACATTGACAATATTTTAAAAACATAAGAAAAATACAATGAAGCTTTAGACTTTCAGAAAAAGACATTAGTAATTCAACAAAAACATTATCCTTCTAATCATGTTAATATTGCACATTCTTTCCACAATATGGGTCGTATACTACGCAAACAAAAACAATACCATGAAGCATTAGATTATCATCAACAGGCAACAGAAATTTATAAAAAATATTATACATCTGACAATATGACTATTGCTACTAATCTGAACTGCACCGGTGATATTCTCTATTTTTTAGAAAAGTATGATGAAGCTATTCAATTTCATGAGGAAGCATTGATTATTCAAGAAAAACATGATAGTATATCCGGTAAAGTTAAAATGAATGGAAGCCCTAGTGAATGTACCGAGCTAAGGGTACCCATTACTGAGAAATTTTCACCAGGGTACCCGATATAGGTACTTCGAAAAAGTCTCAGTAATTATACTGATGTGGATACTGTATTAGGTACCCAAACCAGTATATTTACTGAACAAGTACTTGTATGGGTACCCACACGTATAAATTTACTGAGAAAATTCCTACAGGGTACCCTAAATTTGTATCGTTCTGTGTAGCAAACTGTTCATTCACCGTTTTCTTTTGCGCACACAGCTTAATATAAACAACTAGACAAAACGTAAGAAATTAATTTTTTTTCAATATTCTTTCTTGATTATTTACTAGTCGAGAACATGCCGATCTCGATAAAAAATTGAGAGAGGACTACGTTGAAGTGGTTTAATGGAGATCCAACCAACTTAAATCCGGAGGTCATATTTCAAAATTGACCTGATTGAATCTTTACAATTGAAAAAGTTCATTTAAATCGAAAAAATGTCATAAAATGCCTTAAAATAAAAAAATAAAAAAATAAAAAATGGGGTCAGGGTGAGGTTCGATCATCGACCACCAACATACTGCAATTTTGGCGCCAGGGTACCCAAAAATACTGTGCAATAGTACTTATTTACTGAACACTTTTCAGCGGGGTACTTGACAAAGTACTTAAGTACCCTCAAGTTGTTGGGACATTCTTGTACCAGGGTACTTTTTTAGGTACCTTTATGTCAGTACATTCACTAGGGTAGTCTCAACCGTATTGGAAATATTCTATTCAATCAAGGTAAATTTAATGAATCTCTTGATTACTATCAACGATCACTAACAATCATAGAGAAATTTGATCCATCCAATTATGCACCATGCGTATTAGGCTATTTCGTATTGGAGAAGTTTTATACGAACAAGACAAATATGATGAATCATTTGATTTTCATTTGCGAGCGTTAAACATTGAAAAAACCTATAATCTTTCTAATTATATGAACATTGCTAGTAGCTTTAATCGCATTGGCAATATTCGACACGAACAAGGAAGATATGATGAAGCTATTAAATTTTATCAAGATGAACTAGCAATTTATGAGAAATATTCTTCATCTCGTCAGGAAGATATTGCTGTATGTCTTAGTAATATTGGATCTAGTTTAAGCAATCAGAAAAAATATGATCAGGCACTCGATTATCAAGAGAAGGCATTAGCTATTCGAAAGGAAATTTATCCATCTTGTCATAATAAAATTGCAAAAAGTCTTCATCTCATTGGTCATATTCGATGTAATCAGAAAAAGTTTGATGAAGCTCTCAGTTTATATCAAGAAGCAATGAAAATCTATGAACAAAATTATTCATCTGATCATGAAATCGTTGTTTCTTGTTTGGAGTATATTGGTGAGGTTCTTATTCAACAAGAAAAATACGATGAAGCGCTCGATGTTCAACAAAAAGCATTACAAATCTTAGAAAAA
>JAJEKB010008382.1:0-16233 GCA_022393335.1 Macrotrachela quadricornifera | reverse complement strand
AACTTACGGAACCTTTTCATCCACTACTCATTCACCGTTTTGTTTTGTCAGTGTAGGCTGTATATATAAACGAGTGAGATTATAAAAAATTATTGTTATGTAGACGATATTTTAATATTTTTAAGGATGCGTTTAAAACTTACGGAACCTTTTCGTCCACCACTCATTCACCGTTTTGTTTTGTCAGTGCAGGTTGTATATATATACGAGTGAGTTTATGAAAAATTATCATCACATAGAAGATGTTTTAAGATTAAGTATTTGTGCGAATATCTTGTTATATTGTGAAAGACATCTTGCATATCCGTATGCACATAACTAAGTAAGAACTTTTTTGATAAACTAGTATCTTAATTAATTGTATATGGTTTTAGGTTTAGTCACAACACTGCCGAACCTAATGTTTTCTCAAAACCTACAAATTAATCAGTAAGTTTGTTGTATTAAAATAAATGAACTTCTTTTCTGTTACAGAATGACCTCAATATCGGACTCGTGGATACATTTATCGTCTAATTCAAATTAACTCGTGTTTTATTTCAAAAGCATCTTTGTATCAAATTATGGGTAAGTTTCATTATTGAAAATAAACATATTTGTTTTCTCTATTTAGATCGATTCACATATGAGTTGTATGGGTAAGTTCATTTTATTTCATAAAACTAATTGATTTGCTCTTTATTGTAGATTAATTCGAGAAACTACTTGGCAATAAAGTGTTATTTTTAATTAATGATGGAAACAGCTACAGAGGTATTGAAGCAGTTTAGTTTCCACCTTGCATCCATAAGTTGATCTTATTTAGATCTGAAAAGCTACATACAATTTGTGTGCGAATTCTATGTAGCTTTTCAGATCTAAATAAGATCAACTTATGGATGCAAGGTGGGAACTAAACTGCTTCAATACTTCTGAAGCTGCTTCCATCGTCAGTTATTGGGTGGGTGATAAAAGGCTAAGTGCGAATAAGCACGTACGAAACTTCTTTCTCAGTTGATGTGAAATATTTAGTACGAAACTGTTCCTGCGAAACCTCTTCAATTTGGCGTGCTGGGTTCGGCATGAAATCCTTTCTACGGAACCCTGTTTCGACTTTTTGGAAAAGTTTCGTACTGAACCTTTGATACGAAACCTTTTTGACCTTTTTCGATAGAGGTTTCGTACTGAACCTTGTGTACCAAACCTTTGTTGTCATTCTTCAAACAACAGTTTGGTACGAAACTTTCTTTTTACGAAACCAAAAAAGATATCGGCCGGTGTGCCCGCCGGCCGATATCTTTTTTGGTTCGGTAAAGATCCTTTTTTTTTACAGTGTGATCACAGATTTCTGTGGTAAGATAGGAATCTGACAAAAACGCAACAGCAAGAACTGTGTTGTTTATGCAATCAATAATAAATGAATACCAAATAAATTATTCAACGCGTATGAAGAAAAATTTGAGAAGGGATTTATGTTATGGGTGGATTAACCAGCAGAGATTTAGTTCTGGAATCACCATTATTTCTTGATGAATTTCTTGATGAATATGAATGGGAGAAGGGTCAAAAGAAGACAATAAATGGCACTCGATATATTGATTTATTAGAACAAATTGTACTTGCAATGGAACAATTATTTCCTAATAATGATTATATTTTCCAAGATGATACATCTCGTATTCACCGTACACCTGCTGTTATGACATTTGTGGAAGAAAATATACCAGCACGTATTGATATTAATGATCAAGCTGTCAAGATGGATGATGTATGGCCTTTTGAAAACTCATGGAGTATTATTCGGAAGGAGTTGTCTAAATATGAATTTAATTCGTTACATGATGTCAAACAAAGAATTATCGATATATGGAAAGATTTTAGTGAAGAAAAATGTGTGACAATGATGGACAGTATTCCAAAAAGATTAAAAGTAGTTGTTCGAAAACAAGGCCAACGCATCACAAAACGTGATTATTGAATATTTTGTTTTAAAATTAAATGATAAACTTCTATGTAGTTTGTGTATTTTATCGAAAAAGTAATTTTTGATGATTTGTTAAAAACTGTAAGGTGGTTATATCTTACTCAAGAACCGTAAAATGACTAAAAGATTATCATATACTAGAATTTTTCGACATATTTTTTTTCCAGATGATAGCTCTTCTCTTTCTTTACAAAACTACTTAATTTCATCAATGATATATATATATGGAAGTTCATCGTGAAAAATATCAATTTAGTGAGAGGGGTCGAAACTTTCTACTCATCCTTTATCCTCAATATTTAATAAAATTAAATTAAAAATATCTCCTTATCTTTAAATTTTTATTTAATGTTGTACAAACTTGTCGTCAAACCTAAGCAGAATTATTCATAAAAAAAAAGACGTTCGAAGGAAAAAGAGTTAAGATGAGTTTTTCTTGTCAATAATGATAACGGTTACGACGATCGAATTTTGAACAATAATATGATGAGAATGATTAATTGTACTTAGTCACCATCTGTATTCATGCGATTGTGATTGATTAAAATACCATTTGAATAGCTTGATCGGAAAACACTGAGGATCATACTGGGTACTAAAGGTTCATTTTCAGGTTGGGTGGCAATTAGCCCGAGTGTACCTGTCGTAACATCAGTGGAAAACATCAGCTGAAGTTGGTCACCAGCTTGAATTACGACGATGGTTTGACAGACCAAGACTGAGGTATCACCATTAACTGTTTGAATAGTATTCGAATTTATCATGTCTTGTCCATTTAGTCGCATCCACAAATGAACATCACCAATGCCTTGGCCTCCATCAGATCCAACCTGAGCAGCAGCAATCACAAAATAAGTTCCCGATTTGTTGAAATGAATGGCACCATCAGTATTGGTGATATCGTGTGCATCATCATTGGTGTCTAGTTTAACTACCTGCGGAGTTAAACAGCCCCATTGCGATTGCGAATTAGATACTTGGATGTATGGAACTGAATCTCCTTCGTTACGCAATTGGAATGTTGAAATTACTATACTGGGCGCTGTCGGCTCATTGATTGGTGTCGCAGCAATCATACCGAGGCCTGTATGTGTAGCTGAGAACATCATTTTGAGTTCATCGTTGGCTTTAAGCCTGACAATGTCCTGACTCACCAGGACTTCAGTAGTACCATTGTGAATAGTTTGGATTGTATTACTGTCTGGCACATCTACTCCATTTAGCTGCATCCACAGATGAACCTCACCTGATACGTCAGTACTGAGATTGCTTCCAACCTGGGCGCAAGCGATAATAAAATAAATACCCGAAATATTGTACTTGATGGCTCCATTGCTTGCACTAGTTGTTGTGTCTATTACAGTATTCGCACTAACAGTGTCGATCCGAACTGCTGCGGGGCTCGAGCTACCCAACTGAATTTCAGAGCTGCTTAATAGTGCGTAAGGAATTATGTTAACAGCATCGCTGAGCTGGATTGTTGAGCTTATAATACTAGGCACCACTGGCTCGTTTCCGGGTGCTGTAGCAATCAAGCCTAGAGAGCTACACTTATTATTTTGGTAAGTTGAGAATACCAGTGAGGATCCGCGCCCGACGGGAGCCAGGAAAACAGTCTGATAGATGAGAACCGACGTGGTTCCACGTGTGACTGATTGTATACTATTTGCGTTAGGCTTGTCCACAGTACCTCGTCGTACCCAAATATGAACTTCGCCTACACCATTTTTGCTCGGACTACCGATTTGAGAAGCGAAAATTCCGAAATAAACACCGCTAATGTTGTACGTAAAAGTACCATTGTCGAAGATAGTATAATCATTCAAACCGTCAATATTATTGTACGTTATTGTTGTTGCATTTCGTCCACCTAGCTGATTCTTTGAACTAGATCCTTGAAAGAATCTAACGTTATCGGTTATATTTGATTGTTTGTTATCAGTTTCGATGGCTAATAGTTTTCCGTCAAGAACAAATAATATTAGTATTATACTTAACATTTGATGTTGCTTTTTCATAATAATTTCTTTCGTCTTCAATATTATTTACTCAGTACCTTTACGAGAATAAAAAATATGCGTTACTTATCTATATGAAAATATCACACAATAAAATATGTGTTGACATTATGGATGATTATATTTTTTAATTACAAGGTTGGTGCGCGCAAGCGTTATGAATGATTAGTTAAGGATAGAAAGAAAATGAGCAGAAATCGACGAAGCAGAGATAAGTAGCAACGGTGTGCTTTTTTTGTATTTATTTCATCACTCATAAGGCAATATGTATATTCTTTCTCATTTTTTTATACTGTATTACTTAGTATGATGATTAATATCTACTCTAATCATAATCGATATTGTATACATATATTTCGAAGGTGAAGGAATGAGATATGGCTATCACAACGAAGATTTCATCTCGGCAAAGAGAATCATCAGATGGTTTGAATCTCAATCAAACTAAAAAATATTTAAGGTTTTATTAACAGATTTAATTCCATATTGTCTACTTGCAATAAAAATGCTCAATGATTATTGAATTGTAACTTCTTAAAAGAGATAATTTTGAATTAAAAACTATGTTATTTAAATCATTCAGAAGCTGCCTGTTTCGTTTAAATAGCTATTTAAAATCTTGAGTTTTTATCGGGGCTGTTTGAATCTAGTAGCCATGTAACAAATTCTAAAAACGATTTGCATTTGAGTTTGCTTTTGTACTAGAGTTTCTACTTGGATTTGGACTCAAGATTCCTTTTTTTTAGATTTATGCCCATCTCGCATGACTTGGCTGATTCGAGTGGGAATATAAATGGAACCGTGGATGCCTTATCACACTAATATAATAATTTCAAAAAAAAAAATCGAGCAGACGCTTGAGAGGCCGAAAAAATTTTATCTGAATTATATTATATAACTAACAAGGGAAGGTCCCGAGGTGATGACCCGAGTTGAAGGCTGATATTATGTGGGTTTGCTACACTAGGTGCCCTGATGTTAAGCATAAAACAATTACCGGCTGAGGCCTGTCCGGGGAGAAACTGTAGCGAAGTCATTTTTAGACCATATAGTGTATATATATACGTACAGATATTTTTTTTTGAATTTTTTTTATACATATATTGTTCGGTGGTAGATATAACGAAGGCAGATGATTTGATATTATCTCCAGTATAACACCTCTTTATATGTGCACAAAAGATAAGTCTCTCTATTAGGATATAGAAGTGTTAATTTTAATGTTTATGACCATCGATGAAAAAATGATTGAAACAGAGTACGCTATCACAGTAACTACAAGAAATAAAACAACAATCATTACACGTAGACAAAGAACAAAAACATTCGTCAAAAGAAAAACACACGTCCTGTACATTATCAAAAGTACCGGGATCTTGTGGTAAATATCCTGTTGAGAACCAGGCATATCTTATCATCGGCTTGAATTTGGTTGCTGACAATTGATTGTGTATTAAGGAGTGCATCTTCAAGATGTTATTTCGAGAAGTAATATCGATGTCTATGCGATCAATGGCTATACGATCACATATTTTTTGTTTTAAATATTTCCATTGCCGGAAAAAATAACGATCTAGCGGTTGAATATCTCCAGTTGTTTTTGGAGGAATCTGCATCCGTTCACATGTGATATCGTCGTCAAAGACACCATCATAGGAACTAGGATCTGTTTGACCAGACCAAGAGTCGAATAATAATAAGAAATCTTCAGAAACTGAAGGTTGTAACACTTTTTCAGCCCAATAAGTAATATGCGTTTTAGTAAGTTTACCTGATTTGCTACATGATACATGAATATTATCAGCCTGATAAAGTGACCGTTGCACACGCGGTCCTAGTTTTCCCGTTGGTTCTTGTAAGCATATAAAAACAGGACCAATTAACGTTCCAGCCATACTAATGATAGGCATAATTGTATATGAATGTGTAACAGCATTCATTGACTTTATCTGACCGAATGTTACTTTTTCACCAGTTGTTGTTAAAGTTCTTGTTGAAGGATTTTCGTAACTAAAAATCAAGAATTATCACCTAGGTTATTCATAGAACGCTCGACTTACTTAAAACTGCTTTGATCAGTATTTAATATATGATCTTCTGCATATTTTGGAACCTTGTCTTTCACTTTTTTAACAAAATCTTCGGCAGATTTTAATATTTCATTATGATCTTCTACATGATGCTTTGTCACCAATTTAGTTATTTTTCTTGATGAGATATGGTGACGACGTTTAAAATTAATTAACCAATGATGAGACGCCACAAAGTCATTTAGATTAATCTCACGTGCTTTCTTGATAGCCAATCGTCTTGCATCAGAATCGTGAATTGATAGATAAGCTTTCCTAGCACGCATAAATTCCGTATAAGCAAATTCATCAACACGTTGAAGTTTGTCGAATTTTGTACCTTGTGTTTTAACGTACTGTTTTATTCTGTGTAAATGTTGTTTTGTTTTTACTTTTTTATAGCGCCTATGTACTGATGAAAAGGTACGATTCTTTGAATATGCAACAATTTTACACATTGTATTATAAGAATATCTTACACCATCAATGTTGCACGGTGTGTCGTCGGGGTTTTCTTCTTGATATTCTCCATCATCATCATCTACATTAAAATCCAGTGTTTTAATATTCTCAAATTCCAACCCATTAGCATTTAATAATTGATCAAATATAAGATACAACTGATCTGCTATTTCATGATCTTTTGCTGATGGTTTAATACGATCGGATCCTGGATATTTCTGTTGTACCAGATCATCAAATAAATATAGAATATTGTTAACATTAGTCATTTTTATAGAGAACTGGATGAGACACTTGTTTAATATTTATTAACAAAAAATATGAATGATTTACGAGGTTTTATAGAAGTATTTAATCGTAGATTAAACAATAAGATGAGATGAATATAATTGTATATCACATACTACATTTGAATTAGAACCAGCCTATTTATAGCTCAAAATAACGAACGAGCGAATGAATACAAAAGTGAAATGTATATCATAAACAAAGACATCGTGATTACAAGAACCTGGAGAACATATCACTAACATATAGATATAGTGAACACACAGATCTGGAAAAGATAATACGAATACATGGATAAAGTGAAATCGTCATATATAGGCAGGAATGATAAAGAAGGGTATCACAATCGAATGAAAAAAGAAAATCATAGCATCATTAAAAATTACATACCATCTCTTTCGTGAATTATATAAGAACGTCATCTGCACAAGCACATAAAGCAACGACTTGATTAATGAAAGCAAGAAAGATAATACATAATTAATACAAATAAAAAGATAAATAAATGTATCATGAAAAAGTTCAACAGAAGAAAAACATGCGCGCATGTATATGAGCAACGCCGTAAAAGGGCCGTGTGGATTACATATACAAAGAGGTGTTATACTGTTACATCAATACGAGATAATATCAATTCATTTGCCTTCGTTATATCTACCACCGAACAATATATGTATAAAAAAAAATTCAAAAAAAAAGTCTGTACGTATATACATGAGTGAATTGCAATTTTATTGTACCGTCGTGCTTTTCAACATAAAATTTTAATATCTTGACTTCTACTTACCCAATCCTCCTGATTTTTTTACCACATATTCTACTTAAGGACTCCTCACTACCATAAAAAAATCACATGGTTATCTTGAACCAGTCTCGAGTTATTGGTCATACAAGGCTGAAATGGTCAATATCTGCTGGCATCTATTGAACAAAAATCTGTATGGTTAATTCGTTACGTGTCATTGAAATTTTGACAGTTGGTAATATTTGTAATATACAGTCTATACTTCTAGAATATACAACTGATTGTTTCACTCGACGTCTTTTTTATTCTAATTTTCTCAAAATACCATGTGTACAGACAAACTTCAATTTTCTGTCACGCGAGATTAAAACTCATTTTGCCACGCAATGATCCAACCGAAACTGGTCGGGTTGGTGTTAAATAAGAGACACTTGGTACTATATAAATTTACTCAAGACAATCAGAGAATTGTTCTGCTCCTTGTTAAAAAAAAATGAAAAATCAAACCAAAAAAATTGAGTTGTCACACAAAATGTCACGCGAGATTTTTAGATTTGTTTATAGCATAGCTCTCTTATACTAAGGCATAATGCGACGAAACTTTGGTCATTTTATCCACTCATTGTGCCCAATTATTGGCCAAAATATCGAAATCAGATGCTTTGTCTATCGCGAGAAAAAAGGGAAATATTGCCAATATGTCACGCGAGATTTTTTTTCAGAAAACTGTCACACGAGATTGTTATGCACATATTACCTCACAGACACGATTCAGACAAACCATTTATATATCACTTAGTATCGTATTTAAATAACTATCAAAGCATATAACATTCGGCTCTAGTTCGAACTTGATCAGTCGGTAAAATTACAGGAAAAGGTACCTGCCTACCACAATCTACTTATTGATCATATATTATTCGCTTATTTGTAGTCTTAAGAGTACAGATATAGAAATTTAACTGAAAGCAAATTATATTTTAATTTACCAGTTCTAGATAAACTATGGTTTCTTACAACAAACGCAACAATCGACCTTATGACAAGAAATATCGTGAAAAGATTCAAATCAAACGAAGATTGTCAAAAACATTTTTTTAAAATTTTCGTGAGCAAAATAAAATTTTTCAAAAGCAGGAGTGTTACATCTCACGTGCCCTTCGGTCGGTATGCCCCTGACTACTGTAAATACAGTTGTTCCTATATATGATATAAATCTGTTAAGAACACCTGAGTAAATTTTCAGTTAAACGACTTCTTCGTTTACATTAAAAAAGTTCACATATGGGAACATTTTATCTATTTTTTGAAACTGCTATAGCTCAGTCAGTTTAAGAGTGGTAGTCGGGAAACTTTGTACATATTCTTCCCTCATCTAGCGGCCTAAGATACACGACTCATAAGTACAAAAATTGGAAATTTCTTTTTCATCTATTTTTTCCTCGAACGGTACAATAATTTTGCAATTCACTCACATACACTATATGGTGTAAAAATGACTTCGCTACAGTTTCTCCCCGGACAGGCCTCAGCTGGTAATTGTTTTATACTTAACATCAGGGCACTTAGTGTAGCAAACCCACATAATATCAGCCTTCAACTCGGGTCATCACCTCGGGACCTTCCCTTGTAAGTGGTATTGCTCATTCAATGAGATTGTCTTAATTTGATGTCAGATTGATCGAATAAAATATCATTCACACATTTTTCTTCGTCATTTTCAAAGTTGTTGTGTCTACCTTATTCAAGTTTCATTCATGTTTCTTATCGAATTCACCATCAACCTTGCTATTTCCTCATAGCATTTAGCTGTTTCCATAATCAAAATCAGCAGGAACACTGTGTCCCCATTACTTATTACACCTCAAGAGGTTCCCTGGTTCGATCGATTGACGCTACAGGACCAGGAGGGTATGGTTGTGGATGACGAGTGAATATAACACTAAAATCCTCATCCCCACACCCATATGAACTTGCAAGTGAATTGGATTATAGTCGTAATATTCTTTAGTATAGCAATTATTCAATGAGCATCACGAACGACAATGGTCATAGGAGGTTTTTTAGGCTTTCCTGATCAAATCATAGGTTTGACAAGACTTTTTCATTCTAAAAATGGACTTTTTTGATTAATATCACTAGTTTCTGCTGCTAGTGATGAAGTACATGTCATCATCTGATAAGCCGGCCTATCCGAATTTCCATTGGCATTATAGATAACAATTTGCGGACAATGCTATGAATTAAGCACGCGATTACCGAACAGTTTACATTTCATAATGTCATATTTTTGTTTAGTCTCTTAAGTGATGCAACCGTAGTCTAATCATATGAAGCCGATGGTCTGGTATGGCTCTTGATTTGGATACGATGCATCACCCGTCTATCATTTGAGTTGAAGCCGTCTCGACGATGCATTGTACAACGATTATCCCATACCAAAAGATCACCCGCCTTCCATTCATGGACCCACATGAACGGACCTTGTGCTAATTCTGTTTGTTCTGTTACCTCTTCGGTAGACGATGATAGTAATGAAGGACCAGTGAGTCGGCTCCAGAGATCATTTAGAATGGTCTCAGACTCTGCTAAATCTAGTCCCAGAATGTAAGCGTTTCGACGACGGCCCAGATACAACAACTTTCGCTTGGTCACAGGATGTGTACACACAAGTGGATGAACAGCACCTATTGCAAATATTCTACCGTTTAGATAAACGATAATCTCAAAATAGTCCTTTGAAGTAGTAGACACAGAGCTTTGTGATCTCTATATTACACTTCGATTCGGACCGACAAATAGGTACCCGATCGCCAGTTCGAACTCGATGAGCTTGTAAATCTGATCGGCTTTTTTATATCTTTCTAGAACACTAAAACTAGTTTATTTAGCTCGTTTTCATCCATTGTCATGGCTTTAACAATTAACCCTTTGGGGACGAAGACCGTATATATACGGACTGAAATTTTTTTCGACAAATATAGTCTTTGAGCTTGTTATAGTATATCCCTCCAGTGTTTTGTTTCTGTACCTATCGCAAAATGTTATATTCATACCTTTGACGTTCGGTACAAATAGGAGAATTATGATAGTTAATACTTTAAAAGTTATAATGAATTTTGACACTACATCTGTATTTCTTCTATAAAAAAAAGTCCGCCTTCAAAGGGTTAAGAGATATGAGTATGAAAGTCTTCGACTGACAAATTTCTAATCATTTTGATGGCAATTAAAGATTTTGTGAACTTTCTAATGTCGAACTTCAGAAATTTTCAGAAATTGTACACGTTTTCATCATAAAAAGCTAAGGTATCAATTATATATGCACGAAAAACAATAGTTTTTTTACATAAAAATAGCTGTATTTATTTTTTTCTACTGTCTCATGTGTTTCGAAACATGTTCGATGGATGCAGCGAAGAAAACGGAATCAAATAAGTGTATTTCCAAACATATGAGGTAGTAAAAGAAACAATGCAGACAGCTAATTTTATGTAAAAACCTATTGTTTTTCGTGCATATAGAATTGATACATCAGTTTTCTATGTTGAAAGTGTGTAAAATTTCTCAAAACTTCTGAAATTCAATATTGTGAATTTCACAAAATCTTTATTGTTCGAAATCAACAAATCCTATTTTTGACGAGCTTCCATTCAGTATAAAATTCATTATATACTCCTCCATAGAATAATACTATTTCCTATTCTATATCTTGAGGTATCAAGGCGACTATGCACGCCCATGTATATATCGTACATGCTACGGTAAAATAGAAGCTATGTTTAATAAAACTGCAATAGTTGTGTGAGTTTCATATTGTATGTGTTCATGAAACTGCAGAATTTTTCTCGCAAAAATTGATTCATTCATTGATATATTAAACAACAAAAAATTTTTAATGTTGAAGCATATAAACAACATATAGTGCTTGTTTTCGTTGCAATGAAACGTTGTAAACAGAAGATAAATTACTAAATATTCTGAGAAAATTTAATCTCGTAAAAGTGGTTACTTTAAGAAAAACATAACTAAGAGTGCTGGAAAACATGCATTTCTTCGCTAGGTATTTTCATCCAATTAGTCGAACAAAACAGCAGAAAAGCGATATTTTGCAAGTTTCTTTTATTGTCTAATTCTTTTCTCAAAAGCGATAATTGAGGCAGGATAACAACTCATTTTTACTTTAAGCACAGACTATCACTGGAAATTTACTCATTCACTCTCACCGTGCCATACCTGGACATGTCATGGGATTCTCATTGTCGGTAAAACCCAAGCGTGCACTGCCGATACTGGTGATTGTGCCATCGTGTTTGAGCAGAAAACCATCGATGCGTTGTTTGAGATCCTCTGGCAGAGCATCGTAGACCAAATACATGTTAGCAAACCATGTATTGCCTCCTGTAGCAGGTATCTCCAGGGCATAGAGCACGGCAAAATCGGGTGGGTACTAGAATTAAACGTTATGGACATTATTATCATTGTCGTACTCAGCAAAATAATATTTGCACATTACACACATGTGCGCTCTTCATTAACTCTACCGCTTTCAATAATAGATTCATTTTGGTTAAAAGTACGAGAAATGACAAATTTCTCTGTTATTATTTAAACTAAGAGACGTTTAGAGATATTTTGACATCAAAATGAAATTTGAATAAAACGCACGCTAAGATAAAAGCATGGCTATATTTATCTATGTTCTGTCTCTGGAAAATGTTGTGCTATCAAAACACCTCTGAAGTGCTTGAGCCCTTTCTATTTTAACGTAAACTTCTAACAACATCCAAAATGGATATAGTCCGACAAACTGACTTCAGCTTGCCTATGAAGGATCGCCAGATATCAGCATATTATATGTATTCATATAAGAACAGTGATGTACTATGAAGATAAATGAATCTTGTGAAATCTTTGCATCAGATTTAGAGGGACTTGCTAACTTAAGTGTCTCATCAATGTGACCTAACGGTTAAACATACGAATATGTGTAAGAAAACATTTGTAATTGTTCGTTTACAAACTCAGATCATCTCATTCATAAGAAAGTCTCTTCAACTCATATGTTCGACTTGAGCGCAGATTTTATTCATAACTAGAACTCAGTGTAGATAAAAATCTCAAATGGTTCGTGTCATCAGGTATTTCTTTTCGAATTGCAATCAATTAATTGAGTTTTTCGCGTATTGTACGACACTACAAAAAATAGTCGCAACAAAATTTGCCTTCTGAAATTTTTTGTTAACAATAGATCTCATAGCCCTTATTATATTCCAATGGCTCTAGCTGAAAGGGATGAGTTTTATCAAGATATGAAATACTTTAAAAAGGGGCTACTCTCGAAGTTTTTAAGAGGAAGTTATTCGTTTGCAAATGTGTTATGTTAGAAGAGCAGCATCAGCTTGTAGAAAACTTTTTTGGATATAAGAAGAATCAGGAGATTTATTGGAGGGAAGGTTTTAGAAGAAAATTCTTTACTACCATTGTTTTCATAATATCCTGATGATAAAAACTCAATAAAATCACCACAAATGAAGATGTATTTAGGATAGTGACATTTACAATCTTTGAAAATGCCACAAGAATTTGAGAAGCTTCTGTATGTAAATCTAGACAAATCCCCAAGCATTGTTCGATGAGAATTGCTACTTACCTCTTTGAAGGATGTGTCTACATGCCACACCACTTCACCTGCCCCATGTGTTCCAAGCGATTCACCGTTTTCTTTTACATTCGAAACAATCTGCACATGTGGCTTGTCTGCGATATATGGACGCCCAGTTGCCTACAATAAATGAATTCACTATAGTTAATCAGATTGTATATTATCCTTTTATTATATAAACATCATTTCATTTTTCCCCATCTTTCAAAAGAAACGATTTTCGAAGAAATTTGAAGCAATAGTTGACGAAAAATTCTCGGCTCGATGTGAGGATTCCATGAGGTAAAGCCAGTTACTTCATACCGTCTTTATAGCCAAGTCTAACTCTCCAAAACTTTTGCTGAATGCAATAAGATTATCATCTGTAAGCTGTTGTCCTCGAAAAATGAGCACGCAATGTTTCATCAAAGCTTCATAAACTTGAGCAAATGTAGATGCGTCCATGTCATGTGATAAGTCGACGCCATGAATCTCGGCGCCCAATCCGCCAGAGGTGGGCACAACTGAAATAGTTGTACTATAATATTGTTTAACGTTTATTATCACAGTTGCTACTTTCATTCACTCTTACCTGGCGCTTGAATGAGGCGCATCTGCCGACAATTGTACACTATTGCTGACTACCATGACAATAGATAATTTGACACTTGTGTGCTAATATATCAGCGGCAGCAAGTATCTGAAAAGAAGACAAAGTAAGATCTGTAGATTCACCTACTTTTGTTCATATTCTAAAAAGCAACAACATGTTCTGTGGAGTTTTCTTTTCTCTTGGCCTTCCTATCAAATTATTAAATTGGGAGAACTTTTCACAAGCTGAACAGAACGAGTGGAAGGAAAGACACTTGCTCGCTACCAGAAGCCTGTCTTCATCTCTATACAACGCATGTCTGCATCGGCGATTCAGCTAGAAACAACACCTTATATATGAATCATCACAAGAGAAAACTATCACCAGAAAAACGGAGAGAGACAAGAGGACAGTCTTTCATGCTTTTAATTCGCTATCGGTTTACGCGTTAAACGTACAGCCATCCGAATCAAATAGATCAATATTTTCCAACCACTAGCCGTCATTCAACTTGGCACATACGAATTCGTCTGTGCGTTATTTCTAACTGTCATCGACACCAGGATGAAACATGTAGTATAAGTATAAAGGGTGTTCCAGAAGTTCTGACGCCTTTTTAAAATTTCTCTTTCTCGCATTCTACAAAAGCAAATTCGTTGAAACTTTCACAGATTGTTGTGCATGTATAGTGCCAGATAACTACAAAGTTTGAGGTGTAGAGGCTGTACTATGAATGAGAAACTGGAACAACACTGACACGTACTATTTTTGAAATTTTCCTGGTCATCTTTAGAGTATGCAATATTTTTGTGTTTCGTTTGCCCTTCGGCTTAAGTGGATGATAATATCTTGAATTTTATTTTGAGAGATGCGCTGTGACAAGGTCTACAAAACTGTAATAAAAATCTTTGTTGACTTATGCATTAACATTTCCTCTCATACTCAATATGATAAACCTACATCGTAATTCTACTTCTCATCGTATTGTATATGATGAAAGAAGGTTTGGAACACTTTTTTACTTTCCAACAGGAATTTGCTGATAGAGCTTTCGTCGAGTTTTCGACGGCGCATCTTTTGAAAAAAAAAGATCGAGATTTTGTCGTTTTCTCAAGGTGAGATATGTGCAAAACAAAAAAGATTTCCAAACCTGTTGTATAATACACATTATGGTGAGAAGTAGTACTACCAAGTAGTTCTATCATTTCGAGTATAGGAAGAACTGTTAATCCAAGTGAATACAGATTTTTTTTGTTACAGTTTTGTAGAGCTTTTTATGGCGCATATTTCAAAATAAAATTCAAGATTTTATTATTTATCTAAGCCAAAATATAAACATTTTAACAGACTCAGAATGCAGGAAAATTTCGAAAATAGTATGTGTCAGTGTTGTTCCAGTTTCTCATTCATAGTACAGCCTCTACACCTCAAACTTTGTAGTTATCTGGCACTATACATGCACAACAATCTATGAAAGTTTCAACGAATTTGCTTTTGTAGAATGTGAAAAGGAGAAATTTTAAAAAGGCTTCAGAACTTCTGGAACACCCTTTACCCTTCGAAATCGACTTAAGGATAACACATAGTAGAAAATCGGGAAACCACGGAGTTTCGAAACTTCTAAAAAACATTTTAGATCTTTCTGACCTCTGTAGTCTGCTTACGGTTTTCGAGTTTCTAAGTATCAGAGACCCTTTAAAAATGAGCAAATGGTAATAGAAAAGATTTGCCAACTTCTGAACACTTTGTAGTGTTTTGTGGGATTCATGCAGAAAAGTAAACTCGGGTTGCGATCTTCTGAAACTTATTTTCATCCGTTTTCCACAATAACTGTTTTTAGAGTAGAAGTAACACAACTCGAGCGGTTACATCTTTAATTATCGATATGTCATACGATGATAGTTAGTGACTCATGAGTATTTCCATAACTACGTCGTACCGAACCTACGCATTTCTAAGTAGGATAGCCTCGGGCGAGCGATCGGTATTCCATAGTACAGGACTTGAGGACCCAAAGGTATCGTCATAGTATAGAAGATAAGCACCTAAGAGTATCCTCATAGTGCAGGAGATGAGGACCTATGGGTGCCCCATAGTATAGTAGATGAGAAGCCAAGGGTACCTCCATAGTAAGGGATTTCAGGACCCAAGAGTACCTCCATAGTATAGGACCTGAGGATCCATGGATACACTCTAAAAAAAAGAGTTTTACCGAACCAAAAAAGGATCTTCCCCTCGATACACGGGAAGATCCTTTATTGGTTTCGTAAAAAGCAGGTTTCGTATAAAACCAATTCTGGACACCTGCAATAAAAGGTTCCGTGAGGAAGGTTTCGTACTAAACCTTTTCAAAAAATTCCAAACAAGGTTCTGTACGGAGGGTTTCGTACTAAACCTTTCACACTAACGGAAAAAAAGGTTTAGTGCGTGCTCATTGCCACTGAACCTTTTT
>JAJEKB010008381.1:0-21106 GCA_022393335.1 Macrotrachela quadricornifera | reverse complement strand
CCATTTATGAAAATCAAATGCTAATGAATCAGCTTGTTCAATACCATCTACTAAATGACAACGTTGAGGATCAAGTATAATTAAGCTACCAAAAGCACCATCAACATGAAACCACATATTTTCTTTTTGAGCAATTGATGAAAATTCAATAAGATTATCAAAAGCACCTGTATTTACTGTTCCTAAAATTTATTTAATAAAACTATTTTATAATTTAAATTATATCTGAATTTTCAATAATACAGAATGGAGTGAAATCATTGTTTTGATCTTCTTCTATTGCTTTTTTTAATTCATCAATTATAATAGAAAAATCATTATCGACTGGTATTACATGAATTGCTTTTGAACCAAATCCTAATAATTCCAATGCTTTACCAACACACATATGTACTTTTGCTGATGCATAAAGTATCAAACGTGGCCCATTAATAAATCCATCTTATCTAATATTTGTTAAAAAATGACGACGTATTGTTGCCATACAAATCACTGTAGCGATTGATGTTCCACTAACAATAATACCACCATTATTACATTTAGGAAAACCGAATAATTCTCTCATCCATTGAATAACTGTTCGTTCAATAAAACCAAACGGGGAGCGTGTTATTTCTGGTACTTTGCTTAATTTTCACTTTTAGGCACATTGAAACGAAAATTAATCTAATTTTTTTCTTTCTAAATAATCCGTAATGAACTAAATCGAGAAAAATAAAAACTCATTTTACGAGCCTTTTAATGTGATAATAACATCTGTTCTTAATTGGAAATTAAAAAGAGTTATTCTCTTTCTCGTAGAGAAGAGTCTTTCAAACATAAATTGTCTGATTGATTGCTTGTATGTCCGCACAAGGTCAAAAAAATATTTTATTAACATTATCCATTAAAACTCAACCAAAGGGTAATCGGGGTCGAGGAATGCGAATCTGATATTAGGTTTTCGAAATTTTTTTCGGATCCATTTTTTTACACAAAGGATCACTTTTTGTTGTAAAAAGAATTTTTTGATAAGGGTTGACCGAAAGGTAATCGGGGTCGAGGAATCTAAATCTGAAGCAGTTGCATAAAAACTTTTTGAAGATCAATTTTTTAAACAAACGACAAATTTTTAACAAGAAGCATTTGTTTTTGATGAAGTTTGGTTAAAGGCAGTTGAGGTCGAGAAACTTGAATCTGGCTTTGGTTTTTTTAATTTTATAAAGGAATAGTTTGATGGTAGTTTAGAAACACGATTTCTACGAGAAAGAGTTGAGCGAGTCTTCAGACGAGCGTTACTTGTCCATCAATGTCAGAATTAATGATTAACGTATCAATTGCCCAGATCGAACGTTACGACGAACATAAACAGTGGTAAACGTCCGTACACGCTAGCGTAAACGACCGTAAACGCCATAATTACGACCGTAAACGCGTCGTAAATCATCCATTTGGCATGCCCCGTATTACTGCCGTGTCACGCCGTGTAGTAAACGACGAAATACGAATATCGTATACGATGGAAAACCGGCCGTAAAACGACCGTATTTTTCCGGATTACGATTGTAAACACCACCGTTTACGACCGTATTTCACAGTACACCACCGTACTTGATATCAATACAATATTAAATCAGCTACAAGCCTTCCAATCACAATCAGCTAATCTAAACCCTCTCGACCTGCATTAACAACTGAATTACCCTTCGATTACCCTTGTATTTCATTTGGATTACATCTGTATTGTCCTTGGATCACATCTAGATTTCACCTGGATTGCAATAGATTTCACCTAGATGACGCTTGGATTGCATTGGATTACACCTGGATTATACTCGGATTACATCTGGATTACACATGGATTACAGTCGGATTACACTGGATTACGCTCGGATTACACCCAGATTACATCTGGATTACACTATATTACGCTCGGATTACACTCAGGTTACATCTGGATTACACTGGATTATAGATGGATTACATCTGGATTACACCTGGATAACACATGGATTACACTGGATTACATCTGGATTACACTCGTATTACATCTGGATTACACTCGTATTACACATGGATTACACTCGAATTAATCTGGATTACAGTCGGATTGCAGTTGGATTTCACTATATTAAACCTGCATTACACCCGGATTGCACCTGAATTAAGTCAGGATTGGATGCGGATTACACCTAGATTGCATTGGATTTCACCCGTATCACAGCCGGATTGCACCTGCATTAGACCCGAATTTCACCTGTATCAAATCTGGATTAAGCCCAGATTGCATTGGATTCCATTTAGATTACTAAATTTCGAAAATTTCTCTAAAATTTTTTGCGAAAAAAGTCACTTACTTATATACACTGACCCACAGCAAAACAAAACGGTGAATGGATGCTGAACAAAATCTGGATTATTAGATTTCTAAGATTTATCTAAGATTTTTTTTACGAAATAAGTCACTTACTTATATACACTGACCCGCAGCAAAACAAAACGGTGAATGGATGCTGAACAAAATCTGGATTACTAGATTTCTAATATTTATCTAAGATTTTTTTTTACGAAAAAAATCACTTATATACACTGACCGACAGCAAAACAAAACGGTGAATGGATGCTGAACAAAATCTGGATTACTCGATTTCTAATATTTATCCAAGATTTTTTTTACGAAAAAAGTCACTTACTTATATACACTGACCGACAGCAAAACAAAACGGTGAATGGATGCTGAACAAAATCTGGATTATTAGATTTCCAAGATTTATCTAAGATTTTTTTTACGAAAAAAGTCACTTACTTATATAGACTGACCCACAGCAAAACAAAGCGGTGAATGGATGCTGAACAAAATCTGGATTATTAGATTTCCAAGATTTATCTAAGAATCTTTTTTTCACAAATAACATATGGCAACAGACCGTCAATTAAATTGGCAATTGTTTGTTTTCGTAACCGATTATTTCTTGATGTACGTTGTTGTTCACTATAATATTCAGCACTCTTCATTGTCTCTAAAAGCTCTGGATTTATTGTACCTACATAAGTAGAAATTATGCAACAGAAATATCGTGAACTCATATATTACCTGTTCTGAATATCAATTAGAAAAAGAAAATCACTATCTATTAAAAAACCAAAAGAGAAACATTTCGAAATTTGAATAAAAGACATTTCACATGCATATTTTTTGAAATACGAGATATTGAACACTTGCTCAAGATCTTTTTGGAAAAACTGCCAGATATTAATTTGTTTAACTTATAAACCATAGTACTTTCGATCGAACCAAATGCAGTGTCAAACGAAATATGTCATTTAATAGCAGCAAAAGGTGAGCCTCTATTAATCTCTATAATACTTATATTTTATTTATTATAAACCCACTAGAGAAACCTGTGTCACTTTATTCTTCCTGAAATATTCTTGATTTTTGCAAAATTTAGAGTTGTATATTTTCTGTCCTTGTTCTGTTTACTAAAAATTTTCAGATTGTATTCTGTATACATTAAGAGTACATGGTTTCTTTCCCGTCATTGAATACAATGATTTTTGAGTTGTGTTTGTTAAAATCCAAAGTGGACCTGTTACGATTGTACGATGCCATTGTTTAATGGAGCCTGTCTGGTATCTCGACTCTAATCAATATTCTCAATGCATTAATGATTCAGTGCTGAAGATGACATTGATGGAAATACAAATCTCCTGAAACATAATTTAATAATTTAAAAAAAATATTTAAAAAAGAGTTTAAACCGGTATGAGTATGAAAGAATTAAATAAATGAAATGCTTTTTAATTTCATTTCTCATCTTTCTAGAAATTTATCTTCTGTATGTGTAAACTTACGATAAACTCAATAACTTCCCTCATCTCTTTAACATGCATTCAATATTTCGACATTTGATAACGAGGAGTACATATTTGTCTTAAACAATACCTCGCTAGATGGGTTTTCGATTGGCCGCAGAGCATCAGTATTTCACACTAGTTACACTTTGTTTATAATCGGCTTCAATCAATATAAAAAGTTGTATCGTTTTTAAAAAGTGAGAAATGAAATTAGATTAAAATCAAAGATTTTGACTGATTATAATCAAATATGAACCACTCATAATCAAATAGTGCTCATTTAAATTTATTTATAAAATGAAACAAAATTGAACCTGTATAAATTATACGGTCTATATGGATACAAAATAATCAAATATTGATATGCAGCTTTATCATAAAAGCTAATGTCGAAATCTTTTCAAACCTTTATCAATATGCTTTTCTTTATAAATAGTTCAGCAGACACACGCAATCTATTCGACAGTATTAGTTTCAAAAAGGAAAAATCTCGTAAAAAACCTTAAAAAATTAACACATTGTAGAGTTCGGTAAAAAGATATTGAATATATCAATATTGTTATAATTTTTTATCATGTTCAATGTAAAAGCTCGAGCGAAATTTTTATGTAAGTAAAAACGCTTTTTGAAAATATTGGTTAGGCATACATAAACCGTATGATATTCATAACAAAATAACCAAAAGTATGCATAAATGAAAACTTTCTTATGAAGTAGTGATACCAAATACAAAATCTATTAATTAATACTTTTGCAACTTTTATCAGGTTTCGAAATAGTGTTGGGAAACTCAAATCTTTCAGATACTAAATCCTAGCTTTCTCATTCTAGTCGATGAGCGTGGGTTATCAATGTTAACAACTGTTTACAGATGCATACGAAGTAGAACTCTGATTTCACATGAGATAGATATACTTAGCTTCTATAGTAATTTATGATAATGTTTAAACGCTGTTTACTGTGATCCGGTTATTACGTCAGTCGCGAACGACGAACATGTACCGCTATAGTTTACTATTATCGTAATATAGCGTAAAGCATGGTATATGATTGCCGTAAACAGTAAGTACATACAGTTGGCTGTTACGGCTTTTTACGACAACATCCGAATACCGTTTATAGTGACCGTATTGTCACCTCTGTTGTAAACGATGGATATTTACTGCTATAGTTTACTATTATCGTAATTTTCCGTAAAGCATCTTATATGATGGTTGTAAACAGTTACCGTGAACAGCGGCCGTTTTCTGCCGTATTTGATAGGTGTACGGTCGTTTACGGCCAGGCAACATTGACCTGGGTGATTTAACTCATTTTCAAAAGCTTCTTTTACGTATATCCAACACCTTAGCAGATCTTACGCTTTACTGAACTGCCAACATCTCTTTTGCATCAAACTGATAAGATGACAAAAATATTTTTATTTACGGCTTTTTTCGAAGATTCCATAATTTCTACAAAGATATAAAACCATGTTTCATGCACAAACATCCCTTCAAATAAGACAATTTATGGATTCTGATACCATTGCGCTTCAAATTTATTCGGTTAAAATACTCCTTTTTCTTCGAGACAGTTAGTACTGATAACTACTCAACATGGAATAGAATCTAAGTCAAAGTACAAGCCAAGACTCTTATGTTTCGCCATTAAGTAGATCAATGAAATTCAGAATTATGATTGCATTAGAAATACCATCGTTGATTTGCTATCTGGTCGTCATAATTTATATTTTAACCCAAAAATTTCTCCGTTCAGGACTAAATCATTATTCACTTCTCATTACCTTATTTGTTAATCTTTCTATCGTGGCAACCGACATTCCGATGTACTTAGACTTCTACCATCGAGACACAATACTTTTCAAAAATCCTGTCTACTGTATGATCTGGGTTTTTATCGACAATGCTGTAATAGTAATGTGTGGATTTATGACGGCATGGGCATCATTTGAACGACATATTCTCATTTTTCATGAACGTCTTCTTCGTTCAACATGGAAAAAAATATGTATTCATTATGTACCACCTTTTATCCTCATTTTTTATGTCGCATGTTTCTTTCTCTATGCTTTTTTCCTTTATCTATGTGAAAATTCATATGATTATCAATCGGGGGGTTGCGCTATTCCATGTTCCTATGCGGACGAGATAGTATCCGTGTTTGACATGATTGTAAACTTTTTGATGCCGTCGGTTTGTGATTCGATATTTAGTATTACACTTTTCATTCGTATACTCTATTCTAAGTGTCGTCTTCGTCAAACGGTTGGTTGGCGAAAGTACGGTAAAATGGCTTTTCAACTTATTTTCATATCAGTTTTATTTCTTGTAACTTCTGCGCCGTTTGCTATCGTCGTTACGCTTGGTTACTTTTACTTTTTTTCCTCTTACCCCGTGGTATATGATATCAGCCTTTTTCTCACCTACTTGTATCCTCTTTGTTTACCATTTCTATGCTTGGCTTGGATACCACAAATCTGGTCTCCTATTAAAAAACGAATCCATCATGTAACTACTCGACGAACGGCTCCTATGAACTGAACAGTGCAAAAAGTACAATTCGGTGTGCGATAATCATTTTTTGTTGAGAATTTCTTTCCTGTACTGGACACATAGTACGTCGTTGATCATAATGTCCTCATGATAACCAATTCTATTACGTCATTTCTCTTTCTCTATTACGTAGTTTGATTTTCTCATGTTTCACTATATATATTCTTGTTTTTCTTTCTTGCATTGTTCGTTATTTTCATTAGCTTTTCTCATTATTATCTTTGCTTTTTTCGTTGTGCATTTTGTTGTTTTTCATTTATTAACTCTCATTAATAAATATATTCAAAGATCGTTCAATATCTGATCTTTTTCAACACCACACGCTAGACATTTGATTGTCAGATTTTCCCCAGATTAGCGGACTAAGACCCTCGAACACACCTTTCAGCCTACGTCGATACGAAAGTTGAAGACGCCGTTGTTTCTATCCACCAAAGGAGATCTTCACAAAAATCTTGAGGATGAGTTTACAAGAATTATTCGAAGCTACGTTACGACGCGTTCCGTCCTTGTTAAAGGAACTCGTCAGATAAATTCAGAATCAAGTAAATATTCTTCAAAAAAGACTTGAATCTCAAATCAGTAGAAAGTTATAAAAGTGAGCATATAAGGTGACTGTTAGCAGTAGTCTAAATTCTATTTGATATTGTTTTTATTGATGCTTTAATTCATTTAACTGAGCTTTGACATAACGTTCATTTCCTTTGTTTCGTAGAGAAGAGTCTTACAAACATAAATGGTCTGCTTTCTTGCTTGCGTGTTTGCGAACTTTACTGATTGCTGTAAGAATTTGGTAAACATAGACAAAGAGTTTTTTTCTATAAGGTTTGACCGAACGGTAACTGCTATCGATGACCTTGAATCTGGTGTTAGTTTTTTATAAATATTTTTGAAGATCATTTATTTTAGAAATAGGTATCACATATGGAAATAAATGATTCTGAGGTCTTATGCTCAAAAGAAGCTTTAAGTAAAAACTATCTATCAGAAAACAAGACTTAACTTCTTCCTGATCTCTTATCGTTCATACCAAATATGCCCGTACTTCTCACCGATAGCATAACCTTTGAACTAGGACTCTCAAATGGCACTCAGAGTACTTTTCGAGAGCTCATAGACGGTGATCTGTATGAATCAGGTGATTTCAAGATAAAGAACGAAGTATTTCCCTCAAATACGATAGACATACGAAAACTGTTCCACGCGCTAGTAAAAATTACTCGATAGTCTTCGTCCTAAAGGAATCCCTCTATTCCATTGATCAAAAAGCAATTTACTCTTCTCATTAAGCAAATCATCGAGCATCTGTTCAAACAAGTGCAAGGTAGAATAAATTTCCACAAGTGATTCACGTTACAAGAACGCAACTGCCAATTGTGCCTGCCTTTGTAATAACTACTTCTAAGGCGCAAGGATTCAACCATAAATGAAATCGTGATCGATCTCCAAGTTCCATTTGGAACATTGCAAGTGACGTCAATTTATGTGCCACTCATTATAAAGATGAAGAGAGTGAAAGGTATAGCCATTCTTTGGTCTTTTGACATGAAAGTTCTATAAATTCAACCTTCTTCTTCGCAAGATATTGAATTGAAATGTCCAGATGAACTAGACAGAAAGATACAACAAGAATGTGCTTATTTTGCTTTTTGAAAGTTCAGGGACGCCATCTCTACGAGAAAGAGCCGAGAGAGTCCCTGGACGAGCTTTACTTGTGGTTATTGATAATGTCCGCTCATGATTTAGATGAAACAATTGCTATCGCAATCGAGGAAGAAGAATTTCAAAATCGTCCAATGCATCCACGTAGAGGTCAAAATATTCGACGAGATGCAAACTTATTTAACCTTAAGAATAAATTTGAGAATCACATCATCGATATCGAAGAACATTGTTTTGAATTATGTTATGTTTCTTACTCATATCTAAAATCATTAGATAAATAAATGAATAAAATAATTTCTAAGAAATTAAAGAGAAAATATCAATATTTTAATGCTAATTTTAATCTTTAATAACTACTTGAGTTCCTATCGAATTGCTCTAACACTTAATAACTAGCTTTCAGTTATATTTTCATCACTACTAGCCAAGACTTATTGCTAACGCTCTGTCAGAGATAGGATCCCACGTTCGGAAAAGTCCTGGAACTTTTGACCAAAGAAGTTGGCAATATTCATTTTCATGTCGTTCTCGTCGTCCAACTTTTTCTCACGCAACTGATGCGAACAAGAACGAAACAAATAGTAGTCCGTTGGAGCCAAGTCAGGAGAATAAGATGGATGAGGAATGGTAATCCATCCGACCTTCAATAATTTTTCGTAGGTCGACTTTGCAACATAGGGTTGAGTTTTTCAGCAACCCTGTCTAATTATTGTCAATAGAAATCAGCAGTAATGGTGCAACCATTTGGAAGAAGTTCCTAGTGAATAATTCCATTGACACCCCACCGAATGCTCAGCATCACCTTCTCGGGATGTAGATCCGCTTTAGCCGTTGTTATGCCTGTTTGACCAGGGCTTAGCCACTAGCGTCTGTACGTGTACTTAATATACAACATTCACTTCTCATCATCGGTGATAAGATTGTGGAACCATTAATAGTTGCGGTGAGATGTCATTAAATTCATGTAAGCATCAATCCTGAATTGAAGTTGATGTGGTGATAACTCATGGAGTATCCAAACTCCATACCTCGATGTTTTGCCTAATTCGTTTAGATGTTTTTCTATCGCAGTATGAGACCATCCAAGCTGTTCTACTAAACACCGTGAAGTCAATCAAGGATCTTGTTCAATAAGCTACTTTAAAAGATCTACATTCAGTTCCAGTGGTCTACCAGGTCGAGGTAAATCGTCGAGTTCTAAGTTACCATTCTTAAAGCGATTGAACAAATGTTGTGCTATATGAATAGAGAGTAAATCCTCGCCCATCGTGCTGCCTATGTTGTTGGCTGCTTCCGTTGCTTTGTGACACAGACGGAATTCATGAAGTAAAAGCATTCGAATCACTCCATGAGAAAGATTCATTTTCAGTTCATGATCAGCGTCCATAACGATGACTTTATTATCATTCGAAAAATATACACATCCCCTTTATATACCCTTAATATGGAAACTTCTAGGACTTTCTCCAGTGTTTTAGAACATTTTTGAAAAAAAACTGCGCGAACTTAGTTGCCAACCGAATATAAAATAAACTATATTTGTTTCATGAAAAAAATAAAAAGCAACTCCGTTATAAACTAAGCCATCGAATTACACAAAAAAAAATAAAATTTTCGAAAACTCACATAGTTATTCAACTATTAACAATCTATAATAGAAATAAATAAACCACTACCCAAACACCAATTTCATTTTTAAACACAATTTATTAAACACATAAATAAAATGCAAAAGTACCTAAAACAAGAAAAATACGATTTGCAGACATTTTATTGTTAGTATTCACACACATCATTCAAGCTAAAAGTAATGTGCTGATGATTCACTTCCATTCATTTCGAAGTTTTATTCGTAGACAAAATCATTTAATTTATGTTCATTAAATAATAATTTACGGAATGAATTGCAATCGTCTAACAATAGAAGTAATATTGATTGAAAAATTACAACAATTAGTAAAATCAATGGAAAAATTTAAATTTAAATTCTATAATTGATTTTACTGAACAATTAAAGTTAATGATACCATTTTGTACAAAATTTCGAACTTTCTCTTTTGGTCCAAAAAATGTTTTAATCAAGAAAATAATAGAAGTATAATTCTTGCTTCTTTTAAATCTCATGAAAAAGTAAATCTATATTAATGAAATCATTTTCAAGAAAAAAAAAAAGATAATGTACATCATAAATATTAATTCAAGAAATGGATTAAATATAAAAGATTTATATTCTAATTAAAATTGACATAGAAACAGAACCCGCAGAACAATTCTAATCTAAGAAAGACTCAAAACTTCATAAGTGATTACGAGAAGAGGGAAGTAGAAAGTGATATTAAAGATGAGAGAAAACTTTCAAGTATTCCAACTCTAACTTTTATTAAAGAGATCCCAGTTGTTCCAACATGTTTTCAATATACATGATTTCGCATATATCTCAGCATAGACAAATCATATAACAGTGAACTTTTTTCAAAAGATGCATTTCTGAATTTGAGAATGTCATAGAATTTATTTCTTTTCGGATTTGCTGAACTCTTTTTAAACCATAGAATTTATCTATATGATAATATAGAACAAAATTTAACTACACCAAAAATATTCATGATTCGGAATAACCAGACTTGATCTTTAACTAGTACTTATCGGAAACCTTGTCTAACATAATCCTCAGGGAGCCAATCATCTTTGCATTAATTATTTTCATTCAACAATAAAATAAAGATCTGGATTTATAGAAATTCCCTATAACTCAATTTTCACAGCTATTGGTGAATTGTATACGGTAACTACATCACAAAGACCTGTTGACTTGTTCTGATGAGCTTTTATAAAACTGAAAGAGCAGCGAAGCCATACGAGATGCTCTATAATTTCTTATTCTTTCGATTTGCATTTACTTCTATATTTAAAAAACTAATCGTTGAACTGCTCGTTTCTAATTTTTTAAGATGATTTTCGAGCACGAAACATATCATTTTGATAATATCACTATATTCATAGTAGTACGTTTTTTATACAATAGTCTTGTTTTCGATAAGCATCTGGCCATTTCTGTTGCTTTTAATCCACTGTTATATTGAAAAATAAAAGCATCTACGACAGTTTCACATTTTACTCTTTCCAAATCAATTATAATAATTCAATGACACATTTTCCCCTGAATATCATGCATAACTTCACCGCACATTTTTAAAAACAATCTAATTTTTATCATTCTTCTGTATGAAAATAAATAAAAAATAGATATTATTCATAATATGCTTGTTATATTTAATGTAATGAATAGTAGAAGCACTTTCAGATATCTTTTCTTTCAATTTTCTAAAATTTCATGAACGTAATTCAATAGTACTTTTCGATACAGTTGTTGTAGAGAACGTTGGTATACATTTTAACAAAAAACACGATTTTTAGCATTCGTGCATGCAAAGGTATATACAAAATAAGCTTTACTGATAACATTTGAGAATATTCAGTTTAAATCCGAATGAGATGCCTCAATGTTCTCAAATATTGAGTTTGTTCAGGCCTAATGACTCCAACATCACTGCACCGAGAATTTTATTACTAATATCAAATGTATATAATATCAAATTAAATTAATGAAATAAAGCACTTGGATATTTCAAAAAATCATTTGTAACGTTAATCTATACCAACAGATTATGATACTTGAAACTTAATTTTCATGATTTAATAATTATATATTCTGTAAGGATATGTATTAAACTAAAGAATTGATGTAAATAGATGAAAAATTCAAAGTATATTTTCTGAATATATAATAAAAAATAACTTTTTATGCTCTTGGCACAACTAATTTTCTTTTTTTTCTTATATTTATCAATTTACGTCAATTCAGTGTTCATGACATGCTTCAACTGACTACACCTTTCTTTCAGCTTTTATAAGGTATTGAATGAAAAATACTAAAGAATTAATAACAGATAAACTATTTTTGTCATTATACTAATAGTTCATTATTTTTTCTACTCGTTTTCTCTCTATTACTTTATCTGCTTTTAAACTTGTTCTATGAACTCCATTTGATTCGAAGAGGAAGGGCTTTGCATCATGTCCTCTTTGGTTACATCTCTCATCATCATACAACAAAACACAATTCGTTACGGATTTCCTCTTTTATTAGGATTTGGAAATATTGGTAATCTATTTTTAATTATCATATTTTCTCAATCTCATCATCGTCGAAATCCTTGTTCACTTTATCTTCTTACTTCAACAATATTTGGTTTGATTGGTATGAATTGGGGTTTTGGAACTAATTTAAATGCTATTTATCAGATACCTGATCCATTTACTATATCATTAGTTCTCTGCCGAACTCGAGGTTATATTCTACAAATAACATCAGTTATATATCGAACAATGATTGTATTAGCTTGTATTGATCGTTTTGCAGTAAGTTCCTCTCAAGCTAATATACGTAGATTTAGTAAGTGTAAAATAGCATTGAAAATGATTATTGGTTCAATTCTATTTTGGTTAATTGCTGCAATACATCAACCAATATTTCAAACTATACAAAATAATCGATGCACTGTTATCGGAACATATGGATTATTTTTTAGTATCTATCAAATTTGTATTTTTGGATTTGTTTTTCCAGGTTTAATGATTGTATTTGGTATACTTCTTTGGAAAAATTTAAAAAATGTTCGTAGTTCCGTTCATCCTCTTAGAAGAATAGATAATTTACAACAGAATAATTTACATCAACGAGATATACAATTAATGAAATTTGTATTAGTCGAAGTTATTGTTGCTGTGCTTCTTAGTTTTTCATATCCAATCAATTCACTTTACACTGTAGTAGTAAGTAATGTATCAAATAAAAGTCAAGAACGAATTCAAATTGAAATATTTATTAGTTTTATTACACTGATTGTTTTATTTTATTTGAATTTTTGTATTAATTTCTATTTATTTATCATTATGTCAAAATCTTTTCGCCGTGAGATCAAACGTATGCTTATAAAATATGTGAAAAAACCATCACAAACACAAACAAATACTATTCCTCTCGCAGTACCGATGCAAACACAAACAAAAACAAATCCTTCTACAATACCATTACAAAATCTACAAAACTATCTCTAATAGTGAATATTATTATACTTAAATAAAACAATTTGGTTTTTTTAATTATATAATGTTGTATAAATCTATAGAAAATATACATTATATATATATATCTTTTCTTTATAAATAAATTTAATATTAATGAGTTATATTTGTTGACTAAGAGTGTTTAGAAGTCGAATATGATATAATGAAAGAAAATTGTCTACAACTCCATCAAAGTCTTGAAGATTAGCTCGATGATAAATGTATCAATAAATTCAGAATTAAATTTATTCAATTCTTTTGGTTCAAATCGAAAATTAACAATATTTAATGTTACAGGATGAATAATACGAATAAAATCTTGATATTTTTCTAATAATGAAACTAAATATTGAGCTTGTTGACAATTATCAGCAATTTTTTCACCTAATTTTATTGTTCCATGTTCGTTTAATGTGGACCAAACTTTTAACACACGAAATATGATTGATGTACAGAAAAAGTCGAAAGAAGATGAGCACTATCTCGAACAAGAGTACATCCAGCATCATATGGACAATGAAGCCATTTGTGAAAATCAAATGCTAATGAATCAGTTTGTTCAATACCATGTACTAAATGACAACGTTGAGGATCAAGTATAACTAAACTACCAAAAGCACCATCAACATGAAACCACATATTTTCTTTCTGAGCAATTGATGAAAGTTCAATAAGATTATCAAAAGCACCTGTATTTACTGTTCCTAAAATTTATTTAATAAAAATATTTTATTATTTAAACTATATCTGGATTCGCAATAATACAAAATGGAGTGAAACCATTTTTTCGATCATATTCTATTGATTTTTTTAATTCATCAATTTGAATAGAAAAATTATCATCGACTGGTATTGAATGCATTGCTTTTGAACCAAATCCTAATAATTCTAAGGCTTTACCAATACACATGTGTGCTTCTGTTGACGTATAAACTGTCAAACGTGGTCCATTAATAAATCCATCTTGTCTAATATTTGTTAAAAGTCGACGAGGTGCTGCTGCCATAAAAATCACTGTAGCTATTGATGTTCCACTAACAATAATCTCACCATTATTACACTTAGGAAAACCAAATAAGAGTTCGAAATAGGTTGATTTGTAAATCGATTTATAAATTGTAAACTTTTCTATCAAAAATTTAAAATATTTATAAACGTTTTACGTATGTATAAATCCATTCTCGATTCATCAATGCAAAAACGGTTTATAAACCCTTGAAAAATTTCTAAGGTCATCAGTGATTCATAAATATCAGAGGAGTTTATAAACATGTGATTGATTTATAAATATGGTTTATTTAAAAATTCAATTACAGTTTATAAATGTTAAAGCGATTTATAAATGTCGACTAAATAAGTCAAAGCTTTACATTTTCGTATTTTTTGACAAACAATTAAATCTTTGAAAAGGAAATGTCGTTTCGGATTCTTTTCTAAATGAAGAACGGTGAGGAAAATCTTACAGAAAGAATAAGGCAGAGTAGCATTTGATATGATCGAAATGAAAAACCCGTCGAATTCTGTTCTACATAATCAACGATGTATGTATATAAAACCATTTAATTGTGTCAGCGATGGTGATTTGCTTGAGTGAAAATTTTCAATGTTTTGAATACAATCTCGACTTCATACACTGCTTGATTTAGTTAAATGCATTCTTGATTTACCTTACAAACCAGCGTTAGAGTAAAGTGCTCGGAAATTGTAAATAGGGTCGACATTTATAAACAGTTGGAATTTATGAATGCCAACCTGATTTATAACCATGCTAAATTTTTGAAAAATCATTTTAGACTATACAGTGGTTAGGTCTCTCACGACATCAAAGTATGGTTAAAAGTAATCTTTTTATATACCATTCGATGTGTCTCAACGAGCTCTATAGAATCATATATATGACATATTGATTCGAGATAGGTCATGAAATTCGGCAGGGTCCTTTAATATCGAACTATACAGCTGAAAAGAGCAGAAAAATACTACATCAAATGAGATATATTGAGTAGCAATCCAATTTCTTTTCTATTTCTAGTGGCTTTGATAAGTTCTTCATTTAAAGTAATACCTCTTACGAGGAAACCGCTCCAACTGATTCATCGCTTTTAAGTCGAATTGGTGTGCATCATGTAGATCCTAATAAGTTATGAATACACTGAAAAATTTCGGGTCCACAGCTTATTATTGCGGAGATATTGCATTTCGAAGGGTATTTTTTTACCTCAGTCCCGTGATCTCCTTCAGGAACATCAGAAAAACTGATTTTCGAATTTCAAGTTGAAACTTTGTACAGAAATAGCTCTTGGAGAAAATGGTGCATTGTGACAGTTTCGACCTATTCAATGGCTCCTACTCTGAAATAAGGACATCGAAATCTCCTAGTGTATAAATGATATGGAGAAGGTGCTGCTATCATAGCCATATCTTAGGATAGGAACAACGGAAAGATTTGAAACTTTCGTAATACACCATTCTCTCTAAGAGCTATTTCTGTACAAAATTTCAACTTGAAATTCGAAAATCAGTTTTTCTGATGTTCCTGAAGGAGATCACCGGACTGAGGTAAAAAATACCCTTCGAAATGCAATATTTCCGCAGTAATAAGCTGTGGGTCCGAACTTTTTTAGTGTATTCATAACTTATTAGGATCTACATGATGCACACCAGTTCGACTTAAAAGCGATGGATCAGTTGGGGCGGTTCCCTCGTCAGTGAAAAGCCTCAAAGCAAATTAAAAGAGTGTTGTGTAAATGTGTGAAATCACCGTTTCTTCGTGACAAAATTATAGAATTAAAACTTATCCGAGCATTTTCTTCATCATATTGAGATACTAAATTTATGTTTTAGATGAATATTGAAGAATTGACACATTTATATTATATAGATTATTAGAATATTTAACTTTAATACTTTTCATCTTTCAACTTAGACAAGAAATAACTACTAAAGCATTGTGATGCAAGAAAGATTTATGATCAAATAAGGAAACAAATGTTAATGCACTATTCATTTCTGGCGGTTTATATTAGTATGAATCATTGCGGAATCGTATTTCACTTTCTCACATAAGTCTTAATGACAGTTACTCAAGATATCATCTTAAAACTATGTTTTTTCAATAAAGTTTGCTAAGAATGAGAATAACTTTTAATCATTCCTTTCGATAGAAACATTATCTCCAAATAATTATTTTTATTTTTATTTTCAAAAAGCTTTATTACATAACATAAAGAATCAAAATAATATTTTACAATTAAATGTCTTATAGGTTATCGATAATAAATTGAACTACCTTCTTTCCTAGAAAAAAAAAGAATTGAGAACGTGTATAATTATTTAGAAAAAATATATTTACCAATAATTATCCAAACGTTTCTTAAATAATGGATCCATTTGACTTGTATCAAAATCAGCATCTATAATAAGTAAATAAAAATATTTCAATTTCAATAGAACAATATTGACAACTTTCTTCAATTCAATTTAAAATCAAAAAAGATTCGTCATAAAAAAATATCAGAACCAATCTCCTACGAACATGATTGAAATCAATCATTTCTACACATATATCAAATGAAGATAATTTTTAGTTCAACTCAAATCGACTATTGTTTCAAATTTTTATTTATATCATTAATCAACTTCGATTTCATTTATAATAACTCTAGAGTATTTAATAAAAAAATTCTCAATTATGATAATCTAGATCATATTTATTTACTTTGAAATGTATTTAATTTTGTTAAAGAATCATTATGTTCTTTTGTTGTTGCTAATATACTTCTATCATTAACATCACTTTTTAATGCACCTAAACCCGTTTCATATGCATCAACAAATTTTGAAATCTTTAAAGAATAGAAAAAATTTATAAAAAAATTTTGTTTTTTATTTTTACTTGTTCATAATTTTGTTTAGCAAGTTTTTTTCTTTTTGCTTCAATTTTATTATATTTATATTGTAATTTTTCAAGTGTTTCTAATTCTTTATCAATTTCTTGTTGATTATATTTATTTCCATTTTTTTGTAATTCTTCAAGATTTGTATATCGATGTTCTAATTCAGTTTTTAATTCTATAAATTAAATTCAAATATAATATTAAATTAAATTTTAATTTTCGTTTTTTTCTTGTTACCTTTTAATATAATATCATCAGCTTCAATTTCTTTTAAATTTTGTTCTGTTGTTGGTTGAATATGTTTTGAAAAACCTAAATATAATAAATTTTATTAAAATAATAGTAAAATTATTTTTACATACTTTCATTCATACATGTTACATATAGAAACGAATCCATTTTTATTTGAAAATAAAAAGATAAACTAAAAAGAGATTGGAAGATGGGTAAAAGACAAACGAACAAATCAGAATTTTTTCTATTGCATGTCATTAAAAAACATCTATGATTTAAATACATCAGAATTTTCTCTCGATGTGGTCATGTTCTTCAATTTGAATATGCTAATAAAGCTGCTGAAAAAAATTATTATATCACATTTTTATGAATTAAGTTTAAATAAATCTATTTTGAAATTCTCTATAAACCTATTTTCGTTATATTTTAAAAGAGATGGAAAATAAAGACACTAAAAGCTATAAAAAAAGTAACAGTTTTGGACATAACGACTGGCCAAAATTGACATCTTGTTTCTATATCTTCATCCTATTCGACTAAACAAAATATATCACAAGATGCAGTGTAACAAGTTCTGTAATTTATATAAAACAACTTTTTTTATAATTGTATTTTTTTGTCTCGAAAATAAACAAATTTTTGAATGATTAAATTGTAACTGTGTAAAACTAAGATTTGTTTTTGATATAAGATGAATTGATTATGTTTTTATTTTATTTTTTATAATTATAGAACTTTTTTCGCTGCATCTTTTATAATAGGGTGAAGTGATGAAAGCATTAGGTGCAATACACAGCTACTCATTCTGTCCAATCTGTTATTTTTTCGCAGCTTTTTATATGTTTTTTAAACAGTCTTATACGTTTTACAGGTTTTGTGAGAATCATAGTCTCAAATTGTATGACATTGAACTATCTAGTATTATGTATATAAGTAGGTTTTTTTTCAATATGTAAAATGATGATTATTTAGTATTTCAATATTACTGTAGATGAACCTAATAAACAATTAAGATCAAAACTGAAAAACTTGAGGTATTCGTTATAGTTTATATCTAAAAGTAAATATTACGTTTTTTTATTATTTTAGTTATCGAAATTAAAATAAGAAGACACTATTAAATAAGCACCAAAAATGTAAGTATAAAATAATTCATATTAATTTTCACAGTTCAAAGATTTAGTATTTATCAAGTTCAGGACGAAGTTAGAGATGGGATGTTTTGAATTAGAATTAAGTTGATTTGGACAATGTAAATAGAATGATAAAATTCTCATTTAAAAGTCAATATTTTGTTTTTGTTTAGTTAAAAATGAAAAAACTATCAAAGAGTATCTAAACATATTGTTCAAGATGTTGAAAAATATGCTAAAGTAATTAAAAAAAATAGCCTACTTGAGTATTAGCATAACTGATTAAATTCAACATTTCTGAATTCCAGTTACATATCTAGTCAGTCATTTGACGAACGTATTTTTTTGCTTTTCTTATATTTGAAACCTAATCTATAGCAGAGTGACATACTATTCCACATTAAAAAATAACTTTAGTTTTACTTAGATTGCGACGTTTCCTAATACTGCAAGTTGTTGATAGAGATGAGAGCATGAGATCTAAATAGCTGTAACTATGAGCAAATGTTATTTACGCAGAGCAATATTTTTCAGAGCTAAACTATAAAAGCTACTTTCAAAAACCAAGGTAAACATGATGCCTATACTTTCGAAGATAAAGAGCAGATTCAATTTGCGCATTACTGTCAATGCCAATGCAGATAAATAAATTCATTGTTATTATAGTTTAGAGTACGCCAGGCACGATCTGTAGTTATTGATACATGTATTTGACAAGAATTAAGCTTACTTAAAAGAAGATTCTAATTGTCTGGTTAGTGTCGATTGGATAGAGTAGGAACCAAACAAAAGGATTTAACATTGCGAAGACTCATCCTGTCAACGTTGAGAGTAGTGTTATACTTTCCTTACTTCGATACCTTTCGTAGACCTTTCTGTTGAAAACTCGATTTTCATTTTCATTCCACACTCACCTATTCTGCTTTAAGGCACTTAAAGCTAAGATTTCAACTCTTGCTTAAAATTATCTCTCGGTCAAACTATTTTCATAGAAGCTCTCTTGTTGGACCATACAAATGAATATTACACAGACAGAATGTCGTATTGTTCGAGTCATATGAAAGAACGACTGCAATAATTCCTAATCAGTCCGAGCGACATCATATTTTATCCTTAGAATAGTGAAGAAAACTCTTGCTGAAATCTGATTGGTTGGACAAACAAACATACAAATATTTTCTCGAAATAAAATAAAATCTACTTTCGGAAAAGGGAATTATTTATTTCTAGACTTCATTGGAAGAAGCAGATAATGAAATGTAAAAACAATTGTTAATCTTTTGTGTTCTATTCTTAATCACGATTATCAAGAAAAAAATTTTATTCATTCATTGATATGTAATTCAAAATAACAAAAACAACAGATTTATTTGCTTTCGTTTAATCCATCATGAAAGAGATAAGAATTATAATAAAAGAAAAAAATATATAGGCCACTATTGGTTTTGTTCTTATCATTGATTATATAAAAACACTATTCTATATCAAGACAAAAAGAAAGTAATAAACAATTCGTACTTTATATTCGACATGGCACATTCACAATTATATGAATTAACTGAACAAATAAAGAAAAAATTATACGAACCTATTGATAATATCGAAATATTAAATCAATGGAAAACTCAAATGATTAATTTAATAGATGAAATATCTCAATTAAAATTATCTTCATCAACAATAATTAATAAAACAAATAATACATCACTTGATCCTATAGATTGGTCAGCAGCTAGAAAAGTTGCACATCAAATACTTGATTCATCAATAGAATCCATTCAATCAGTTCGAAATCGTCCCGTTTGGCAACCAATTCCTATTGAAGTTCAATCAGCTATTGAAAATGAATCTGTTCCTAAACAAGGTCAAGCATTATCAGATGTATGTGATGATATATTTAAATATATTGTACCATATACTCGAGGTAATAGACATCCTCGATTTTGGGGATGGGCAATGGGTGAAAGTACATTTGGTGGAATATTAGCTGATATGATTGCTGCAACAATTAATATAAATGCGGGAGGATGTAGTCATAGTGCTGTTTTTGTTGAGCGAACAGTTATTCAATGGATGAGAGAAATATTTGGTTTTCCTAAATGTAATAATGGTGGGATTATTGTTAGTGGAACATCAATGGCTACAGTTATTTGTATGGCAACAGCACGTCGTCGACTTTTAACAAATATTAGACAAGATGGATTTATTAATGGACCACGTTTGATAGTTTATGCATCAACAGAAGCACATATATGTATTAGTAAAGCACTGGAATTATTAGGATTTGGTTCAAAAGCAATGCATTCAATACCAGTCGATGATAATTTTTCTATTAAAATTGATGAATTAAAAAAAGCAATAGAAGATGATCGAAAAAATGGTTTGACTCCATTCTGTATTATTGGAAATGCAGGTATAATTTAAATAATAAAATAGTTTTGTTAATTTAATTATTACTTTATTTTATTATATATATTTAAGGAACAGTAAATACAGGTGCTTTTGATAATCTTATTGAACTTTCATCAATTGCTCAGAAAGAAAATATGTGGTTTCATGTTGATGGTGCTTTTGGTAGTTTAGTTATACTTGATCCTCAACGTTGCCATTTAGTACATGGTATTGAACAAGCTGATTCATTAGCATTTGATTT
>JAJEKB010008380.1:0-11586 GCA_022393335.1 Macrotrachela quadricornifera | reverse complement strand
GAATAGTTCATGTGATAGAACAAAAATAAAAAATACAACTTGTTCAATATCAACTTTAAATAATACAAATCAATGTATATATGGTACATGTAATGATGGAAAATGTATTTGTTTTCCAGGTTGGACTGGTGATTTTTGTTCTGAAGATATTGATGAATGTAAAACGAATCCATGTACGCAACAAGGAACATGTTATGTAAGTATTTTCTATGAAAATTGAATTATTTTACATATTGCAATAGATTATGATTGGTTAATAGCATCATTTTATTAACTCTTTAGTTGTCTCCTTTCTTGGTCACTAGGATGAGAATTGGTAGAACAATTGCAGCGACCAAAGGAAGCATTGAATTAAAAAAAAGAAATTTTAAAATAGAATGTTTTCGACTTGTAGGCAATAGAGATAAGTTTTGAATCTGTTATATGACGTTGGTTGATAACAAATCCTTCAGATGAACTAAATATATTTCGAAAGTTCTATGACAATTTTACGAATTATGTATACAAAGGAACGGAATTGACCGTATAGATTCTATAGAGTAGATAAAGAGTAATTACCTATAAAATTAGTATATATTATAAACTTCAATGTGCGAATTACAATTTAACAATATGTAAAAGATACGTGTATTTTTTGGTATTAATTCGTACTGATTGACTCCTTGCCATGTTCCCATTATTCGAATAGCACGAAAAAGATATTGCTTCTGTCCACTCAATATTGTGATGAAAGAAAAAAAAACCCAAAACTTGAGATGTAGTACAATTCTATTTTATTCACTACATAATCTTTAAATCAATGAAATCAACTTACTCGAGGAACAGAACATATGATAAATCAGACCATATATCATTGGTATGTTGCAGTGGCTCATAGTTCATTTATAAAGTTATTTTATCAGTAGCTCTTGTGAGACTACTATGGAGAATAATGAGTTAATAAAAAAGTTCTAGTTTAAATCATCTCCTTCGAACAATCAGTTTCATAATTTTATCATAAAAATATTCATTCTAATAAAATATATTCTATTTTAGAATACACCAGGTTCATATTTATGTTTATGTCCACCAGGTACAACGAATAAAAATTGTCAAAATATTCAATGTAGTGAATCATCTTGTTTAAATGGTGGTATATGCTTACGTAAAGATGATGGTAAATAGAATCTTTGAAATATTTTAATGATTTAGAAAAAAAAACAAAATTTTTGTTTTTAAAAGGTATTTCATATTGTCAATGTCCAACAAATTTCTATGGACATTATTGTGAACTTCTTGTTGTAAATACACGTAATAATCAACCAACAATAGATACATGTTTAATAAATAATTGTTCATTAAAACGTAATAATAATCGATGCGATCATGAATGTAATTTTCTTCAATGTCAATTTGATAATTATGAATGTACATTAAAACGTGATCCATGGGATTTATGTCCAATAAATGATTGTTGGCGTTTATTTCGTAATGAAAAATGTGATGAAAAATGTAATATAAAAGAATGTTTATTCGATGGTTTTGATTGTGATAAACAATCATCAACATGCAAGTTAGTTAAATGATTAGAAAAAAAAAAATTTTTTTTTTAATTTTATTTTTGTCTAGTATAAGTTATTGTCAATCAAATATTTTAAATGGAATATGTGATTATGAATGTAATAAAATTGGTTGTGAATATGATCGTGATGATTGTTTATCAACACAAAATGATAATTTACTTGGTACAATTATATTACAACTTGAAATAACTAAAGAAACATTTGAAAAACGAAAAGATTTATTTCTTCAAAGATTTAGTATGAAAAAAATAAAGAAATATTTTATATTTTTTTTTTAATAATAAATTTCTTATTGAAATTTTTCTAGGTTCAATATTAAATAGTCCAGTAAAAATTTCTTTAAATAAAGATGGAAGTGAATTAATTTTACCTTGGTATAAAGATGGAAATGAAAAAACAAAACCTATTGGGTATATTTTATATATTAAACAAAAAAAATAAAAAAAAAAATTTATATTTTTTAATTTTTCTAGTATAAAAATTTATATAACAATATTAAAAACTTGTAATTCATCTAATTCATCAAATTGTCAATTTGATAGTGTTCGTCAATCAGTTGATTATCTTGGTGCATTACAACAAAATGGTGAATTAGCTCAACGTCTTCAAATGCCTATATCTGATATAAATATTCTTCCAGATAAAGCACAACCAATAAAAGATAAATCAAATTATATATATTTAATAGTAATTCTTCCTTGTTTTCTTATTTTAACTGCAATTGTTGGTTATGGTTTAATTCATCGTCCAAAACGTATTATAAAAGCACCTGTTTGGTTTCCATCAATATTTATCGATGAAAACAAACGTGAATTATCATGGATAAATCGTGTTAAAAATAAAAATACAAATTATGATTTACCAAATAATAAACGACAAAAATTTGAACATAATTCATTATCACCTGATTGTGAACAAATATCAACAAATACATTAAATATTCCTGGTGGACCAAATGGTAATGTAAATGTATTAGAATTAGAAATATCACGTCGTGATCCATATGGTAAATATGAAATTGATGAAGAAACAAATTTAAATTTTTTTATTAACAATGGTGCTGATATTCATTGTCGTTTAAGTACAAATCAAGAAACATTATTACATTTAGCATGTCGTTATCGTCGTTTAACAGCAATTAAAGTATTAATTGCACATGGTTGTGATGTTAATGCAAGAGATATATATGGTGCAACACCATTATTACGTGCTGTTTCAGCTAATGCATTTGATATTGTACAGTTTTTATTAACAAATGCAAATATATTAAAACTAGATATAAATGCAAGTACATATATATATGAAAAAGAAAATGAAGAATTACCTGGTGATAATCCATTACGAAAAGCAATAAGAGCACATTATAATGATATTGCTGAGTGTTTATTAATTGCAGGTGTTGATGTTGATGCAACTGATCGTTGTGATGCATCAGTTAATGGAAATGAAACACGAATCGGTAAATTATTATATTTAAAATATCAATCAATTGTTTATATTTTGTTTTTTGTGTTTAGGTCGAACGGCTTTACATTATGCTGCAATTGAAAATAATATGAATGGTGCTTTATTATTACTTAAACATGGTGCAAATATTGAAGCTCAAGATGAACATGTAAAAATTATTAATATTTATTTTAATATTTATTTAATGATTATTTTATTTTTAATTTAGCTTGAAACACCTTTATTTAAAGCAGCATATAATTTAGCATTTGCAACATGGGAAGTTTTAATATGTCGTGGTGCAAAAAGTCAAATAGCAAATGAAGATGGTTATACACCGAAATCAATAGCTATGAAACAAATTGGTGCTGGACCATTTCGTTTTGGACCTGAAAGTGATGAAGTATTAAATAATATTGAACCAAAATCTGATGCTGAAAGACATTTTATTCAATGGTTAAAAAATGAATGTCCACCAAATTGTCGTATGTTAATTTTATTAAAAATAAAACTAAAATATTTTATTCTTATTATAGATCTTGAATCAATAAACTCAAAAAAAGAACCAATAAGAAAAAAACCAATTATAAAAAAGAAAAATAATTTTATTCATCATCATTCTCAAACGACACAAATTCTTAATAATAATTCTCATTCTCAACCACCTCCACCACTCCCACCACCGTACAATATGATAAATTGTTATCAACAATCATTTTATGGTCAATATTCCATACCAACATCTTATTCACATGTTGAACATTTTCAACCATCACCTCCTCCATCATCACAATGTGAAATAGCTGATCAGGAATTATACTTTCCTATATCATATCCTTCATTTAGTTTATGATTTGTTATTATTATTTTTTTTTTTTGTGTTTTTTTTCCCCGGTGATTGTATCTTGTATAATATTAAATAATACAATTCTATTTAAATCATATCTAAGATCATATTACAAAATTGATTCGTTTTCAATTATATGATATGATGTATTCTTATCAATAAAATTGATTTATATTATTAGTAGAGTAAGAATAAGAATATACATTAGACATATCAAACAATGACAACATCAGATGATTTAATTGAAGAAATTTTAGATAATGTTACAAGGAATAATGATATATCATTAGAAATAACTAATAATGCATCACCAAAATCACCTTCAGTTACTTTGGTTTTATCAATATGGTTTTTGCGTTTAACGTGTGTATGTATAATTTTTATATGTCCATGGGCAAATTATAAATTAATAGAATTTTTTCAAATACATCGATTTCATAAAGAATCATCAGCTAGATGGTACATTATATTTAAAGCAGTATTTGATACATTATATGTGTTTGTATCAATTCCAACAATATTTTTTTTTACATTTCATATTGATATATTTCATAAACATATTTTAACATGTAAATTTTTAACTTATATTCATTATTTATCTGATGATTTAATATCAATAATACTTGCATTATTATGTATTGATCGTATGATACGAATAACATGTAGTTATCGTCTTCGTCAAGGTTTTTCATTAACAATTTGTATAATAACTGTTTTTGTTTTTATGATTATTAATATTCATCATATGATACGTTTAAAATATGAAGATGGTTTTTGTCAAAAAGTTTATACTGATATATTGAGTTTTGAATTTGACATATATTATTCATATATATATACATCAATAACATGGGCAATTATATTTATTGCATCAATTAATTTAACAATTAGTGTTTATTGTGATCGAACACGACGTATTCAAATAAAAAAACAACAACAAGAACAAGAACAACAAGAAAAAATAAGTAAAATTTTATTAAATCGTAATGAACCATTTGGTGCTGATAGTGATCGAGTTGAATTAATAAATAATACAGGTTTATTATTTTTATTTTAATAAATAAATAAAATTATATATATATATATTTCTATTTTTAATATAATTTATAAAGATGATATGGTGGATGATTTAACAACAATAACAATTGAACAAAATGCTTCGGCAAGATATTCTTGGGAACAAGAACAACAAGATAATATTGATTTACAATTAACTGTATGTGTTTTAATAACATCAGCTATATTTCTTGCTTGTAATATACCTCATTTTATTATGTTTGTTATGAGATTTGTTCATAATGCAACGTTTTCAACTGTTGGAAATGTATTTATTTATATATCACTTTTTCCATTATTAATTTCACATGCAATAACTTATTTTATTTTTAATCATTTAGCTGCACGTATTTTTCCTAATAGTTTATAATTTATTTTATTTATCGTTTTAGAAACAAAAATAATGATTTGTTTTATTAATTGTTCTTTTTCTTTTTGTTTTATTAATTATTCTTTTTCTTTTTGTTTTATTAATAAAATAAGCTACACGATAATTTACAAAGAAATTAATTCTTTAATAGGATGTTTATAATAAAAATCATACTTTCGAAAAAAAATAGATATTTCTTTTAATATGAGTTTAGTTTAAAATGCCTGGCAAAGGCGCATTTGATCTATTAAGTTTACATATTGTATTAAATTTTATTAGTATCGCACAATTGATGAAATTGGTCATTTAGATAACGCTTATGAAATGACAGGAAAATGTGAAAAATATTTATTAAAATTATTTCGAAATATTGATGAATTTTATAAAACACTTTTTTAATTACGATCATGTTATTTTACTGTCTAATTTTATATGGGATTAGATATGGTGCTGATCAAAAATATAAGTACAGACAGTTTTTTAGCATTTTTATCATATAGACTTTTACTTTTTCTTAGCTCATGTGTGTCTATGTATGCATTTAAATTTCTACATTTCGTATGTCAGGTGGGTAGAAAATGTTTATTTTTTAAAGAAATTCATATTTTCTCGATATGCCTAAAAAATATCCTAGTCTAGTTCAGATCTTTGATTATGGAAACTACAGTAGTCATGGTACTATCTTTTTCATAGTTTCATACTATAGAAAATACTTTTTGCCACAAAATGAAAGATTTTCGAAGCATGAGTTTTATTTTCTTACGAAAACGAACAGCGTTTGCATCAAATTTGACGTAAAACAGTCGATTTTTAAAATTTGAAATTTGAATATAGTGCTCTTTCTCTCTAACAGATTGATTTTCAGACTACGAAGATGCTTTGTTTTGTGGCAAAAAGTGACTTTTATTGTGTGAAACTGTAAAAAAATAAGATATTAATCGCAACTTATATAGAAAATGAAGAAATTTTGACTTGATAGTTGCGGATAGAATGCAATTGAATGCATATGTACACATAGATGAACTATCATCTTTAAGAAAAAGTAAAGATATACATAATAAAAAATGCTAAAAAATGATCTGTTCTTATATTTTTGACCAGCATTGTCTATAGATCTTCTTGCCGGGATGTTTGGGAAAGAAAGAAATGATCAGTTCCCAACAAAATTATTTCATAATACATATAACCTGCGATGCAAAACTAATTGTCGAAATGTCGAAGCGTAGTTCTTCGTTTAGGTACATCTTAAAGAGTCAAATTTTTTTTTTAATAAAAAGAGCATTGCTGAACTACAAATTTTGTACCAGCCATATTTATTAGAACGAGTCTGAGTAGGAAGAAAAAGCAAAAAACAAAACACCTCTAAAAATGTTCTTGTAACTTTGCCACTAAGCAACATCATCGTTTTATTTCTCTTATTTTTTTAATGTTAGAATGGAATGATGTTTTTTGTGGCTTAAAGAACGATCTTTCTAATTGTGTATTGGAAGTTGAATTTGGTCCTAATTTTAACACGTACACACTGATTTTTCAAAGAGAAACTGAACAATTTGGTTATTATCACTAGCTGACCGTTTTATATCAGTAAAATATATCTGTTGAACTTTTTTTTTCTGTTAAATTTCTATGATCTGACATGTTTCGAACAAATAATGCAAAATGAATCGACTTTATGTTTGATTTCTGAAGATGGTGATTAACATTCTTTTAAATTGATCGTTCTTGAAAATACCAGTCTTTTTACAAAAATTTCATTTTTTAAAACTTATTGAATCAAGAATCAAGAATGGATCTTTTGATGTGCTACATTTTGGTGTTTTAATTTTGTAAAAATTTAGCGCAGATCGCCTAAAATAAATGACAAACACACATTTTTCAAGCCGCATAAAAATTGCAAGAACTTTTTTAGAGGTGTTTGGTTTTTTGTTTTTTTTTCCTTTTCAGACCCGTTCTAATAAATATGGCTGGTACAAAATTTGTAATTCAGACAATGCTCCTTTTATTAAAAAAAAAATTGACTCTTTAAGATATACCTAAGCAGAGAACTACGCCTCGACATTTCGACAATTACTTTTGCATCGCAGGTTATCATATAAGGAAAACATAATTTACAAAATCTATTCATCAACAAAAACAAACAGAAGAAATATTAGAAAAAATAAGAATATCTTTAAACGAACTATGTAGATTGCCTAGAAAAGACAATTACCTCACAATTGATCTCAAAGGTTTTTATAAAATATATAACGGTGTTTGCAAAAAAGATTCCACAAAATTCAATGTTTCTTTTAAACGTTTTTCTAGTTGTTAGATGCAATTACACAGTTCATCCTTTCTACTGAATAATCATCGACAGATATACTATACGTTGAACATATAAAAGCGTGATTTCTTTCTTTCCTGATAAAGAAATACAGAAAAATTTATCGAAAAAGTGCCAAAAATCAGTATCTACATCAACAATAATTCATCACCTTCACGAATATGGTTACAGAAATGTTTTTACCACATACTACTCATATGTTAACAATTGGTCAAACAAAAAACGACGTATTCAGTCGGCTGAAGATCGTAAAAATGATGATTTTACACATACAATATTTACTGATGAATCTTCATTTTAACTTTTCCGAAATACTGTTCGTCGTTGGACCAACAATCCTAATAATGAATTAAAACTTGTACCTAAAATCCGTCAAAAAGTTTATGTTTTGGGTGCAATGAGTATGAAAGATATATTGAGTTGTTGTACATTTCGATGCAATCTAGATGGTCGATATTATGTTTATGTACTTAAAAATTATCTTCCTGTTGTTAGACGCAAGTAGTGAAAGAAAATAAAATATCATTCCTGTTTATTTCTTTTTTCAGGATAATTTCGTCGACATTGACGTCTATAGCAGAACACTAACCTCAAACATACTGATAATATTTGTCCACAGTTTATTGATAAAAATATACCGCAGTTATTGAAGTGGTCCTCTAATATACCAAATGTTGATTCAGTGGAGACTTTATAGAACATTTCTTAGCAGAAGAATTTAGAAATATTGATATTGAACTATGATATTTAATATTACTCATCATTAACTATCAAAAATACAATTGATGAATTTCAACATTTTTCAGATAAACAAGTCAAAAATGTTGAAATTTTGATTATAAATAATTTCTCTATCAAAGAATTTAATTCCAAATTTGTTAGACAGATCGATAAACAATTAGAATATATGAAATAATGTTTTTTTTAGAATTTTAAAATACTACTACAATTCTCGTTCAATTGATTATTTTTTATTTATTTTTGTATTCAACACCTTTTACAAGTGCAATAGAATAATGAGTATTGATTAATCAATTAATTTCATATTCAATATCAAAAGACTTTTACATAAGTAGACAATATTTAAAGATTGTTAACAATTTATAAGAACCAATAACTAAGATTTTCAATCGAATGACTAATAGTCATAAAGTCTTATAAGTTAATGCACCATCTCATTATTTCAATCCAATGATCATTGTTACTTTTTAGATTAAAACTTTTTGTTTCCTTATTTTATTCTTTATTTCAGTCTATCAACATGGATAAGTGGTAAGATAAGAAATCTTCTCTACAGTAATGAATCGAAATGTACCAAATGAGGAAATTAAAAAAGAAACAAACAAAATAGAATGTTTCATTTAAATTACTGCGCCTTCTAAAATTATTTACATTTCGCGCTTTTGTATTTAGTGATTTAATTATCATTTTTTATCACATACATAATACTCATTTTTCTGATTCATTTATCTGTATATCTCTAAAGAACAACGATACTATAGAAATAATTGTCATTTCATCTTTTTGTTTATTTAATAAAAAAAAATATGGTTAAACAACGGCAACAATCAACTAAAAAAGGCAAAACAACATCTGGAAATAAATCTAAATCACATAAAGGTAAACAAAGTAATGCAAAACGTGGAACTAAACATCAAAAATCAAAAAATTCGAAAAGAGCATCATCATCATCATCATCATCAAAAAAACAAAACCATCATAAAGAACCCAAACAAAAAGGGAAAACACCAAGTAAATTTAATCTTTACATGAAAACGACTGTACAAAAGTGATTTAATATCAAATTTATTTGATTTTATTTTTGATTAATATCTTTTTTTTTCTTTTATTAGAATTAAACAAGACCATCCAGATATAACACAAAAAGATGCATTTAAAATGGCTGCAGAACAATGGGCTGTATCATCAGATAATCCAAAAAATAGACTTTAAATCAACGAAATTCAAAATACGAATTTGAATTTATTTTCTTCTTTTAAAGTAGATCTTAGTGTTTTATTATTAATATTAAAATAAAATGAGAAATTAAAGAGAGAAAATTTGATTGATTTTTATAATAATGTAAGTTTTCATCTATGCTAAGAAAATCAAGTAGATTTTTAAATGATCAGTTATTTATAAACTATTGAGAACAATTCTTATCAAAAAATCTGTCGATATATTTCGCTACCAAATTATTTTCGAATTCAGTCCCCAATTAAATGATGATTTAATTAATACACATATGCACTGCTTTTATAATGTTAATTGAGTAAGAAATGACGACATGTTTTGGAAATTACCATTCAACTACTGGTTTTCGTCGATGTCTCAACATGTATGGAAGACTATTGTAATTCAACATTTTTTCTGATCGATTACTTGGAATTAAAATGAAGCATATTACAATGGAATTAGCAACAATAAATATTGATTATAAAAATATGCCGATCAATTACCTGTTCTTATTCATTCATATGAATTTTCTTCTCATAGACTATGCGATGCAATCAACTAAGTGGATTAGGCTGTGATTGTTTGGTAATTGTTAAGTTAGATAGAGGCAAATGTAAACCATTCGTCTGTTAAATAAAGTAGGAACGAATTCGGGATAAATTTTCAAGATCCAAATTCAAAATAATTACAAAGGAAATAAAATGAAGCTTAATTCCTATTAGATAACTAAACAGATTATCTATTTAAATAAGCAGAAGCATTTGTTATTCTGATTGGTAAATACTCATAAATGATTATGGCCCATAAGTAATTATTGTATAGTTATTAGATTAACTTTTCAACCGAATACATCATATTTGTATCGTATAAGTCACACTAATTGAGATGGATCGATCTTTCTTTAATTAATTGAAATATCATAGACATTAAATATTAATTTCTTATTCTATTATAAAGAATGTATAAAATCAATATATAATATTATATATAGTATAGATTATGTAGATGTCGATCTTATACGGATTTAATAAACGACATCTATAAACAAATATATCCAATGAACCGAAGATATACGATTGATAGTTATAAGTTTAACAATGAAAGAACAACAAAAATAAATAAACAAATATAAAAAGGTAGAGAAAAAAATTTCTTGAAAGATTTGTTTGCTTCGTTAGTGTGACTCATTTATTTAATTGATTTATTTATTTTTTCTTCATTGCATAATATCTTTATATAAAATAGATTAAAATATTTTAAAACAAAAAAAAAAAATTAATTTTTAAGATGTCAGAATCAGCATCCAATGAAGAATTATGTAATATTGATGCAACATCAACAGATGAACAACCACAAAAATATCTTCGTCGAAATACTGTATGAATTCAATTATTTTTATCTATGATATTCTAAAAATCGTCTGTTTTTTTTTAATTTTCAGGATACTAGTATTGGTGTAGTAAGTGTATATATATATCTCTTATATATTTCATTTTCTTATTATATTTAAGACAACTCGTTCTCGACAACGTGAACAAGATAAAAAAAATAAAGATATCGAAACAACTGAAATAATGTCGACCGATTCATCAAAACCAAATACAGTTTTATCAGTTCCATCTATAGAACAATGTGCAATATGTATGGAAAATTTGACAACACAAGAAGTTGGAATACCTGAAAATTGTGAACATACATTTTGTTTAGCTTGTCTTATTGAATGGGCTAAAGTAAGTAAAATTAAAATAAAAAATTGTTTTTTTTTAAATTTTTTTATTTTAAGAAAAATAATTCATGTCCAATTGATCGCATAATTTTTCGACGTATTTTAAAGAAACATTCAATTGTTAGTCCAAAACCATATGATACTGTATGTTGAAAAATAATTTTTTTTTATTGAATAATTTTAAAAAAGAGATGTTTTATTATTTTCTTTAAATTAATTTAGATGAAAGTAGAAGATAATCGTTTGGAAGTTCAATTAGAAGATAATTTTCTTGAAATGATTGATGATGATATCTCATGT
>JAJEKB010008378.1:0-11617 GCA_022393335.1 Macrotrachela quadricornifera | reverse complement strand
AGAACAACAAAGGTAGTGGAATATATCCTGTCTTCCACTACCTAACACCTCCACCCTTTATTTGTGAACGGTTACATCTGTTCACATGAATTACAAGATAAGAAGAAGAAGGAAAAATAGTGAGCAACAAAGGCAACATAGGATTTGATATTAGAGCTGTTGTTGTTTACTCTATAATGATAGATTCACCAGGCCAACATGGTAAAGAATTATCCTAGAGTTGTCGAAGCCAGTTAAGCCATTTATGTAATCCGTATTATAATAAGAAAAGATTCCTGGATTGCTGATTTACATTATCTAATGATCTTGCACCATCTCGTATAACACACATGATTATAATTTAGTGTCTGTTGAATCAGAAATCGGTGTTAGAGGAAACCAATGAATGCTACTATCAAAATGTAGCTAGACAAAGTTGAGATCGGCACAAAAGCGTGGTAAAGAATACATAAAACATCCCCCTTATACATGCCAGATGGATGAATATATGTTTATGTTTAATGAAGAGGACGGATATCTTGTACGGTGACCGTACCTTGTTTACTGGTGTGATCATGTTGAACAATATATGTTTTGTGATTTATTTTCCGAATGATTGTATAAGGATCAATAAATTTCGGTGAAAATTTATTCATCGTGGGATCTCGGTTACGAATGAATACTTTTCGGTCAAGCACATAATGCGGATCACTGCGATTTTGATCATAGCGTTGTTTAGCTGTGTATTGATGCTTTAAATTGTTTTTTCGAGCAGCAATTTTGATGTGTTCGATAAATTGTTTCATAATAGAAGTATATTGCGTTACATCAGGAAGAATTGTGTTAGTCAAAGGTGGATCAGCTAAGAAACGAGGTTGACGAGCAAACATTAGTTCAAACGGAGCATAGCCAGTAGTAGCATGTCGAGTAGAATTATAATTGAATGTTGTTGGAGAGAGTTTTTCATCCCAATTAGATCGTGAATGATTAGAGAGTGCTATTAATTTAGGTACAAGAGTAGCATTGTGGCGCTCACATTGACCGTTTGCTTGAGGATGGTATGGGGTTGTCTTGATGTGACAACAACCAGTTAATTTAAGCAAAGATTCATATAGTGAAGCTGTAAAATGACGACCATTATCAGTAATAATTTCTTGTGGAATTCCATAAATCATAAACACATCATACAGTAGAAACTTCGCGGCAGTCGTTGCTGTATTATCTGAAACCGCCTTGGTCACAACATATTTAGAAAACATATCCGTGAGCACAATAAAATATTCGTGTCCATAACTAGATCGTGGTACTGTCCTACAAAATCCATAGAAAGTCGTTTCCATACTCCATGAGGTGGTTCAATTGGTTGTAGGTGACCATCAAGTTTACGACGAGAATGATTATTTTTCTTGCAATTAATACATGACAATACGTGTCTCTCGATATCTTTATACATATGAGACCAATAAAAACGGTCTCGTATTTTGTAAAAAGTACGTTTGATTCCAAAATGGGCACCATTAAATGTTGAATTATGGTATGCCAATAATACATTAGATACTAATGTAGGAGGGATATAACGTAATTGAACTCGACATCCTGGCTTCCGAATAATTATTTTAAAAAGAATATCATTATCGTCGACTATGTATCGAGGATTTTGTGGTATAGAATTTTTAATTTTTCGTACATATGGATCATTATTTTGATGAGTTTTTAGAATTGCATCATCAAAAAATACTTGAATATCGTGAATAGAACTATGAGATTGTTTTGGTGACGAAGAGTATGTAGTTGTTTTTGTTGTGCGTGGTAATTTAGTATTCAAGCTAGTTGACGATGGGTTATGCATATTATTATTATTCACTTGCCTGTTGCGCGTCATTGAACGAGTTGTAACGGCACTGATCAAAAAATGATCAGTTTGAGTTGATGAACAAGTGACACGAGGAATATCTTCTTTGTCATCGGTATTTGGTTTATCAACCGGGTATCTAGACAGAGCATCGGCTGTTGTATTTTCTCTTCCTGGAATATATTTCACTAACATATCGTATTGTTGCAGGACTTCCATCCAGCGTTCAATACGTCCATTTTGATAAGGCTTTTTCATCAATGATAACAGAGGTTTATGATCAGTTTCTAGTACGAATTGCTGACCTTCAATGTAGGGTCGAAATTTCTGTATAACACTCCACCATATAGATAATGTTTCAAGTTCGATAGGTGAGTAGTTTTTTTCAGCAGGTTTTAAACTTCTTGATATAAATGCAACTGGTTTGTACATTAATTCAGTTGTTTCATCATCATGTTTTATTGGGACCTTTTGTAACAATACCGCTCCAATACCTAATCGAGATGCATCGGTACGAATTGTATACTGTGACGAAGGATCAGGTAAAATAAGTACAGGAGATGATGTAAGAGCAGTTTTCAATTGGTCAAATGCTGTCTGTTCAACCTCAGTCCATATGAATGGAATTCCTTTACGAGTGAATTTGTTTAAAGGCGATGATATTTCAGCAAAGCGAGAAACAAACTTCCGATAGAAACCAGCCATCTGCAAAAATGAATGAGCAGCTTTACTAGATGTTGGAATAGGAAATTGTATAATAGCACGAATGTTATCATTAGTAGGTAGACAACCTGCAGCAGAAATATGATAACCAAGAAATGATAGATTAGTTTGAAATAAAGCACATTTGGCATGATTCAATTTAAAATTAGACATATTCAGAGCTTGACATACTCGATCAAGATCACTGAGATGTTGATTAAACGATGGAGAATAAACAATTATATCATCTAAATAAGCGAGACATATATCCCATCGTAACTTGCCTAATGTTTGATTCATCAAGCGTTGAAAAACTGCTGGTGCGTTTTTCAAACCTTGAGGTAAACGATTGAATTGCCATAAGCCATCATATGTTATGAAAGCTGTTTTTTCTTGTTCATCACTAGCAAGAGGTACTTGAAAGTACCCACTCTTCAAATCTAATTTGGAGAATATTTTGGATCCACTTAAATGTTCTATCACGTCATCTATACGTGGGAGTGGATAAACATCTTTTTGGGTAATTTCATTGAGACGTCTGTAATCGATACAGAACCTTGGTGATCCATCCTTTTTCTTCACAATCACAACGGGCGATGCCCAAGGCGAATTCGATGGACCAACTATATCAGCTGCTAACATTTTATTAATTTCAGTACGAATGATTTGTTGATTAGTTTGTGATATTTTGCGTGGATGTGCAGCAATGGGATGATGTATACCTGTGTTAATAGCATGTTGCGGTGGACAGTTAATTCCAGTTGAGCACAAATTATCAAAAAGTTTCGCATGTTTCATTAGCATTTGCTGTGCGTCCATTCGTTGATTTGAAGCTTCAATGTGCTGTAAGAGATTCATGATACATTTTGATGTATCACTAGTAAGAGTAGTATCACAATCACGAATATGTTGGGAAGGATTCGTCTGATTTGAACATATAACATTGCAACTGTCATATGACAGAGGATTGGAATACAAAGAAGAAACATTATTGAAATCTTTTTGAAATGCAAGATCAACATGATTTTCATCTTCCATTTTTGAGATAAAACCTAGTGGAGTATTGTATGAAATTAGCTTGGGACGTCGTGTAGGATTTTTGATGGACAGAATACCATAATTATTACGAATCGTAAGAACAGAATGTGGAATAAGTACGGATTTGGTATGTTGTAGTGCTACATTGGGTGTAAAAAGAACTGCTTTCGATGACATAACAGGAACATAGCCTGAAATAAATTTTTCATGATAAGGTGGAATAACTATCGCATATGGTAGTGTCATTATCACTTTTTCGTTATCAAGAAGTGGTAATAGTGGAACAGAAGCCATATTATTTCGAATATAAACCCTATTAGTAGAAAAACAAAGATTAACTTGATTTTGTTGAATCCAATCTCGTCCAACTATCATGTCGCAAATTAGATCGCGTGTAACATATGCATTAACTGTAGTAGTGATGGTATCTATTTGCAAGTTCAATTTGACAATTCCATGGAGAAGAATGAAACCACTGTTAGCTGTATGAACTTCTTTCAAACTACATTGTTTGATGTTGATGTGATGCATATGTTTTAGTTTGTTTTCATGAATAAGTGATATGGCGGCACCCGAATCGACGAGAACTTTCGTTATAATGTTATTAACTGGCACTCTAATAGACGAGGAGCATAAAATTGATGGTCTTTGCTTCTTCTTGGAGGTACCGCCATCCTGGTACCTCCTTACCAGTTTTTTCGATGTGGACACTGTTTAGCAATATGTCCAAACTGATAGCACGCATAACACTGACGTGACGAGAAAGATGAGAGTGGTTGTTGATAATACTTGGGACGACTAGAAGATGTATCATGACTAGGAATAAATTTAGAATTATTACGTGGTCCACCAAATGACTGACGCCGTTGAGAATTTGTCACACGTTGGTCAGTATGATTCGGTCTTTTTACGGCCATAACTGATTCATGAATAGGATCATCTTCCACCGGGTAATCATTGGTTTTGCTATCGTTGATATTTAAACCATCCAAGGTGCTCCGTATTTTTTCTTCATCCTGTGCAATAGTTAAGAATTCAGAACGAGTAGTTGGGTGACGACGAATAACGGGATCAATTAATGGTTTTTTTAATCCGACTGACAGATAATGTATGATCGTAGAATCGCTCATATTTGAATCTGCTTGCAAGCATAATTGAAGTTTACCATAGTAATACTCTAAAACTGATTCAGTTGGTAGTTGACGACGTTTCTCTAATTTGAGCATTGTCTGAGCAATGGATGGTTGATAAACTTTTAGAAGTTCGGTTTTAAATGTAACCCAATCACAAATACTAGATTTATTATGACGAAACCATATTGCAGCTGCATCAGTAAGATATGATTGGATAGCAATATATCGATTGTCAGATTGAATTTGTGTTCGATTGAATACTTCTTCAACGTCTTGTAACCATTTAATCACATCTTCGTCAGGAGAACCCGAGAACTTCGCAAGACTTTTAATTTGTTCTTTTGCAAGCGTGTGCATAAACTGTTCTTCCATGATAGTTGAAAATAATGGACGATATACAATATGAGTAGAAGGTAATTCGGTGTGATGGTTAAAATCAATATCAATTTTAGATAGACGTTGTGCTTCTTGTTTGAAAATTCTTTCAGGATATCGTCGAGTAATTGTCATACACCAGTATAGTATTATAGAATACACATCTCACAAAGAAACGAACACAAGAAAAACTATGATACCTAACCTTGATTATTGTTACAATGTATTAAAGATAATAATGTTCGACGATTTTAAATTAGTCGAGTTGGGTCACGGCACCAATTGTTAGGTATAACTATTTCTTATCTCCACTACTCCTTTATTAGAGCCAAAACGACAACTATATATAGTCATAACAAAACGGAAAAATCCATCGGATGGAAAATCCCATGGATGAACAACATGAAGGAAAAATCCCTATACATATATAGGAATATACGAACGAGAGAAAAGGGAAAAATCCAATGAAGAGAACGAAAGAAATAACCTACATGCGAGAATAACATATAACAATAGAAAAGAAAGAGAACAACAAAGGTAGTGGAATATATCCTGTCTTCCACTACCTAACATAGAGTGTTATTGTTTGTGTGACATTTGCTTAAATGTCAAAACAATTTTGCGAACTAGTTAGTTCAGGTTGTGTGCAGTTCGTGTCATTGTAAACATAGATCAGCAATTCAATGGGAATCGAGCTCAGTGAAACAGTTGTACTAGTATTCAAGAAATCCTCTACCTGTCAATAAAAAATTCAACTATTATCAATTGACAACGTCTATCTGTTTGTAGATCTCTCAATAACGAAATAATCAAGTAAACTACTGCAATTTAAAGCGCTGATTTTGAATATTACTTAACCTTTTCTTCAAAGTGTTATATGAACGCTTAAAACCGGATTTTGGGTCCAAAAATCGTGATAGTTTTGAGAGCCTTACGAAATAGTACTATCTTCTTTCCTTACTCCTCTTGGGATACTCCTAATGCTGTGCATCCAAATGAGTACTTACGAACAACCGATAAACTCTTATACCTATGAAACAAATACTTTTAAATAGAAATTTGTGTCATCCACATGCTTTACTTAAATCTTAAAAAGCTAACAAAATTATTTTTTACTTAAAGTGTTACATGTTAAAATAATTCTATCATTGTAAGAGGTTAACATTTATATTCATTTATCAAAAGACAAAAAAACTTTTGTATAGAATTTATCCAACCAAATCTATCAAAGAGAATTCACATATAAATATTAATAGCAAAAAGATTAATACATCATATACATACAGTTTTGTTTAAAAAAAAATATATACAAATATATTTATTTCTTTATTCATTCATACCTATATAACTATATACTAAATCTTACAGGATCTACTGAGGTCTAAAATGATCTAATAGGGTCTACTAGCGTGCCCGTCGTTTCACCCTCACTCAAATGATGGGCCCTCTGAGCCGATATATGAGTTCCCTTCTCACGCTCAAAAAAAGTCATTCAGAGCATCATATGTCGTGGTAGACCCTAGTACATAGAGATTAATAAAAATCAGTTACTTTATAATTCACTTTTTATGGATTACTTTGTAATTCATTTACGTCATTCAGTGCAATTAGGACCTGCTAAGTTGACAACTAGTTGATAGTGTTGTTGATGATGGAATAGTTGCTGGAAAACAAACATTGCCACATTCTAATGTTCCAGTACTCCATCGACATCGAACATCGTCACCATCAATATCAGCCGTCGGAATCGAAATAATGTTTGTCTTATTATATGGAATTCCGATTGGAGATGTAAAGTTAGCCACAGGTGGTGTATTTATTAAACCATCTGGACGTCGTCGAAGGTCAATAGTGGATGTGAAAGACCAATATGCACTAGTAGTCGTACTTGCAACGCCTGTATTCAATTCACGGTAGGAAAAAGCAGTGTAAGTAACTGAGAAAAAAGCATCAACAGTCAGATTGTACACATCTGTTGTTTGAGCATAGCACAAATTTATATTTGTGCTAAAGCCTGTTGCATGTGGACGCAGGCGTGTTATGAAAAAACCGGCTGAAGAATTACAGTTAATTGTACAGTTCACAAATAAACTAAAACCTAACAGCGTGCCAGTAGCGCATCCTGTCGCATTCTGCGATGATAAGGTTAAAATGTATGTTTGAGTTATACGTATTGCAATTGGTGATGTACTACTATTCTTGTCTAGAGGTTCCCAACTCATTATTCCACCATTGAAATGAGTTCCTAAGACACTGAATGACAGAAGAAGAACACTACCGAAGAACCGTACGAATTTCATTTGATTCAATCTTATCATATTCAAATAATGGTTGAAAAAAGAAGTTAGTACTCATTCAACGAACAATTTCAATTGGATTATTTGAATATGCTACCTCTTGATTGCGGACAAATTTTCAGTCTTCACTCTCACGTTGATAGAAAAATTGGTTATTCTTTTATTAGCAAACAATATGCTAAGAGTATTAAAATAAGAGTAGAATTCCTAAGGCGTCTTTTTTTTTATACGAAGAAAGGAAACTAATCAACACGCATTTCATTTTGATCTAGGTAGCAGAAAAATAATTCAGATGCTTTTTTTAGGATTATTCTCAGACTTATTTTAATTTAATTCTTCACACCAAATTCAAATTATAAAATGCACTTTTGGTTTTTTTCTTGATCTCAAAATGAAACAAACTTGGACGATGTTTTTCACCTGATCTCATAGAAATTATTATTAAAATAAAAAATAATTCGATTTTTCTTTTTCGATAAATATCCTTCCTCATAAACTATATTTATCATTAATTAAAATAACTAAATTTAACTGGCAAAATTGATTCAGTTGAAACTTTCGTGTTTTTCCATGCCCTTATTATTAACTCGTTGAGAGGGATGAGGGTGAAGGTGAATAAAGTGTTACAAAAATAGTTCAATATATTGTTTTCTAATTCTCGTAATTGATACATAATGGTAATGCCTTTATTTATTTGCATCTCATCAAAATGTAGGTGTTTTCCTTGATTGATATAAATTTCAACTAGATTCACTTATCGATTTTGACGCTGTAAGTGTGAAATGTTTTAATTCAAATCGTCAATGTTGACAATCAATAAAGTGAATGTGGATGTAGCTTATATTGACCGTTTTTTTCTAGTGATCGTATAGAAAAGATCATTTGCTTATTGAAATAACAAAACAATATCTATATATTGTTTTTTGTCAATAAGACAAAGAAAACAACACGAAAAAGTTTGTCTCGCAGATCTCTACCTTGTACTATTATACAGTACAGATAGACATTGAATATAATTTAATGACTTGTTTAATATGATTGATTGAATTAATTTCGTGTAAATTTGTAAATTGATCAATGCAATTGAAAATTATTATTAATGTGAAGAATTGAGCAGCTTTTCAAAAATTAAAAGGAAGAAAATCAAGTATGAAAAAAGCTTGTCTATCAAGACTAATAGAGTATTTCCATGGGATCTCAGACATGCATACGAAAATGTTCTCCGATTTTGATGAAGTTTTCAACGTTCATAGAGCTTTTAATTCTAAGCATTTTGATTAAAAAAAAGTTTTTTAAAAAGCGTTTATTTTGACGAAGATATGTTTTAAATACTAGGGCTACTGTAAGTCCGAAAATTGTCGAAAAACCCGTTTTCTTACATACTTTTGATCAATGATTTTTGTTAGTTTACTCCACTAAAACGAGGTTAAAAATAAAATCTAAGCTCATATCCGGATTTCTCGTGAAAATGCACATCGAATCATATCAAACTTGGCCTAAGTTTCACTGTATCATAACATGCAATTAACCACCAATAAGAGAAAAAGACCTTAAAATACTTATTTAAGACTAGTTCCATTGATTTTAACTAAAAGTAGTTTACCAAATTGGAAAAGAAAAAAGGTTTTTTAAGACCTTTTTGTAGAAAAGAAATTTTTCCAATAGAAAACCTACTCTATAAAGGTTCTGTTTAGGAAAAAGGTTGAGGATAAATTTTCTCATTTATATCCATCGGCTTGAAATTAATATTCCGTAGTAAGATTATATTCGAAAGAGAAAGCATTTGAAAGGGATTTTAGAAGTTTGAATGAGACGAAAGATGGCTGTATATGAAAGCTATGATGGTTAAAGCCATGATTACATTAAACTAATTAATTAATGAGGATAGTTAATTATCCATGTAGAGGTTAATGTGGTATAATATTTTCGTCTGTGAAAACAGTTGTTTTACGGAGAAGTGTATATATATATGGAAAAAGACTTTGGTTAAAACTACTGTTAAATGACTTTATTTCTATAACTCAACGCATTATGCATATACAGATGTCTCGGCAAAACAAAACGGTGAATAAGTAGTGTGACAAAAATGGTGTCGTATGAATTTAGAACCTTTTTTTCTAAATAACTATTCCTCGAAAGATAATATAGTCTATTCAAAACAGAAAGGCTTTAAAATACCTTTCTGAGACTAGTTCCATTGATTGGTATTGGATAAACCCCACTAAATGCTAAAAATAAAAAAAATCTTTTGTTTGGTTTTTTCTCAGCCCTGATTTCTTTTTATGTAATACAATCTCTTCATGCAGAAAGACTTTAAAGACCACTTTTTCAACTCCAGATTTCTGTAGACCTAATACACGGTGCTCCTACAGGATAACCTTAAAATACCTTCCTAAGGGTAATTCTATTGATTTAGATTAAAAAAGGCTTACCAAATATGAAGAACAGTACAAGCCTTTTTTTCTAAAAATTTAATTATTTGATATAGTTACCATGTGTTCTTGAAAAAAGGTCTTCATATACCTTTTTAAGATTGGCTCATTGATTCGTATTAAAAATTTCCTTACGAAATCGTATAAATAGGAAGAGATCTTTTTTCTATCTATGCATTCTTTCGGACAGAAGAAAATGAGAATGAGACATGAAGAAAAAGCAACTTACTCTTATGTCAATATTTGAGTAAATGACTATTGTTGATGATAGATCTTCATTGTGATTGAATGACATCATAACTGATAGATTAGTTAGAAAAAACTTAATTTGTATGAGACTTTTCTTGAGATATTCGAAAAATCCAAGTTTTAATCATGTTATTTTTTTCGTGATTAGAGATATTGAAATATTTACTATGTATTCATGCAGACAATTTGCTAATTAAGATGATAGAATATAAAAATTTTACTGGGGCAGTCAGGGTAAACAGCTGCCGTTTACGACTGAACCGAAGAATCAACAGGTCAATCATAAAACCGTTTGATATGTTAATAGTATGACTATCGTATCCTTCTCCTTTGTGATATATTGTACTTAGTATAAAAAAAACAACATGATCTTTTTAACACATTTCACCTCAATATTTCTGTATCAGCCTCATTTTTATTGAAATAAAAATAAAAATAAAATCTATTGATCCACAAACATAATGTTCATATAATATCCTATCGAAAAAGATAAAAAGAGTCTTATAATTATGAAGATATGGGAAAACTATGAACATGAATGAAGATGACCATCTTCAAAAAAAATGTAAAAAACAAAAATCAGTTCAATATATTTATAATGATAAGTTTACGTCGATTTACAAGATTCTTCTTTGACGTTTTTTGTTTGAATAAATATCATTTGACGAAGATACTGCTGTTTTGAACGAATTAAGGAATTTGAGTCAGAAAGTAGCGCCTGGATGTTTTCCATAGGTTACTAATTGCTCTGACGATGATCTCTCAATAGCATCAATAGTATCATGTTTAGTATCATCATGAGCAGGATTTGATTGTAATTTTGATTGAATCATATAAAATTTCTCTGTTCGTAAATGCCGATAGTAGTTAGTTAATTGAAAGTTGTTTCAGCGTCTTGGTAGCCTAGTTGAAGCTCAATAGTCATAACGAATATGAGCAGAATTATTGTTAGATAAAGGAAGAGAAAGTATATAGCCTGAGCCTTCGATGAACTTCAACTCACACAGGCCCACATCATGTCCATTTTTTATTCGTACACTTTAATATTTCGATTTATTTTTTAAGAAAGATCACATAAGTATTGTTATTCAAAATAAAGCAAATCTGTTTCTTAATATTATTGATTTCTTAAGAATCGATAATAAGAATACCAAAAATATCGTTGATTCGTAAAAATAAATTAACAGTATGAATACTTTGTTTTGTAGATAATTCGACTTCGTTCAAGCCAGTCTACTAACTCACAATTGAGTAAAATTCATCGTCATGGTAATTGAATATGTCTAAAGAAAGTATTGAAGTATCGGCAAAGATCGAGGGTGAATTAGACATGATTTAAATGTAAAAGAATGAAATTACGAACGCTTTCAACCATTCATGATCATTGAAGACACATGTGGAGAAAAATTAATAGGAAAAAAGAGCGTATTATAAATCATGTTCTCGATACATTCTTTCGTTCGTCTTGTGCGTCCTTTCCTTTTATTTTTTTTTCTTATTTTCAACACAATTTAACAAGTATATAGTGCACGTATATAATACATAAATCTGCAAAAAAAA
>JAJEKB010008377.1:0-20969 GCA_022393335.1 Macrotrachela quadricornifera | reverse complement strand
CTGGTTAATAGGTGTCGCTTTCAAAACTTTTCAACCAACCTGTATATAAAACTGCCTTTAGTATATCGATGCAGTTCTTCCTTATTGATCCGTAAACCTCGATAAGTGCGTCCTGTAAATTTGTATTGTGGCGTTCCAGCAAATGGATAGATTGATTGAAGAAAAAGAACGGACCAGTTGACGTTTTCACTTATTGGTTATATAGGCCGTCCATGACGTTGATTCTCTAACACTTGAGCAGTATTATTAAGTGCCTGGATACACAACTGTAACATTGAACCTAGCGACTCATCGTCATCTATGGTTACTAGATCATCAATCGGCCGGCGAGCTAATGATTGATTGACAGTGCGATAAAAGCTCGATTCGAGGGTATATGCTTTGAGAAAATAAATTGCATCATTTTTTTGTTGTGCTTCGTACAAAAGATGCCAGAAAAGGTATTTATCATTAGCATTAACCACTTCCGGAGTATTAGACATTGCATTAAAACAGAGTGTCACGATACCACTCGAAATGTTGAGTGCTTGAGGAGAGTGGGCGAAAAACATTTTGAACGCTCTCTTGGACTTTGCCATCCATTCGAGTATATGTTGGCTGTCAATGGTAATGAAACGTGGTGTAGAACGGTCAAAGAGTGCTTTCATTTCAATAGATTGAGCTTCCTGTACTGGTGTCTTATTTTTGTTGTTATGCACCCGACGCATAGCACCACGTTCAAGCAGCAGTCGAACGATTTCAGTATGACCATATCGCGTTGCTAAATGAAGAGCTATATCACCTGTTTTTGGATCGGATTTATTCAATTCAGTTGTTGTCATCGTTTTCAAAATACGTTCTACTTCCATAATATCGCCTGATTGACAGTACGTAAGTAGAGAGAGACCTTTCTGATCACTAAATGATGACGAAGTTGAATGAATTGTAGGAATAGTATGTGTAGCGTTCGAACAGCAACTCATCGTTTTGGCGAAATAAGTGAATGAATCGTTTGTTGGCGTAGCCAATGATGAAAGAAAAAAAATGTCGTGAAGCAGTCCAACATGCAACATAGTAATGGGATTTAGTTCTGTTTTGTTGCATTTTAGAGAGAAAAAACGGTAACATGAGCACTATTTGCATATTGACGACTAGAGCTGTAAGCCGTGCGGCTTAGCCACCGCCGATTTTTGTGGGAAAAATCCAGCCGCCGCCGCCGATGAGCTAAAAAAATTTAAAATTTTTAAGCCGCCGCCGCTGCCATAAACATTAAAATATTTGTTTTTTTCGATATTTTAAGCGTTTTTGATCAGTTTCAAGGATTTATCTACGCTAATTTCGTATAAAATCACTTTCTATAATAGGTTTTCCTTTTTCCTTCAAAAATTTCTCCAAAATAAAACGTTTTTTAGAAAGAATTTTTAAAAAAACTCAGCCGCCGCCGCTGACTAAGTCATCGGCTTACACCTCTATTGACGACACATTTTTCTTCAAATTTTCGCATAGGCCTTGGAGAATACGTTTAGATTAGACAGTTCTGTCCATTTCACAATATAGTGCTCTCACTGTTTCTTTGAATAACTCAAGAATGCAGATAGCTGGAAACCTGCGATTCTCACCGATCGGTGAAGAACTTCAGGAGATGCAAGTCTACAAATGACACAGTAAATGATCTTTCTTGAAAAGTGTTGCATTTTGTAAATCTTTCAAAGATCCTACTACAAGATTATGACGCTTCCATGGTTGTTTAATTCTTATATTCTGAATAGATATACTGAAACATCTTCTATTGATCTATGTGAGATTGACTTTGATAACTGTTACCAGACAAACATAACCTTCGAAAAAAATGCATAAATGCCCATTAACGATGAAGGAACCCATTTAAGTGTGTTTACAGTTTTTTTCTGAATTTACGTTTTTACTAGTTTGCTCTAGTTTTTAGTGGTTTTAACGCGTTCATATCGAGGAAGATTCCCAGCATAGTAAAATTGGAGGTAGTAAAAAAAAAATTTTCTCCAGCTTCAGCGCCAAACTTTTTTTCGCATTGGTGAATCTAGGACACAATCAGATAAAACTTTTGATAAAAGACTATCAAAAATCCATCAAATCTCTATGGACAAAACGAGAAAGTTTTTTCGAAATTTGGGAGATTGGGTCATTCCTGTTCATAGTTTCATATGCGTTTCAACACAGACCCGGATCGATCAATCCAATAGTTGGATCTCATCGAATCCGATCAGTATCCTATAGAAATCCGATGGAATAATGTGGGAACTGGATGACGGAATCACATGGGAATCTGAAACACCTAGACCTGATCAGATTCTTTATTTGATCCGACAGTCTAATCTGACAGGTGCCAAAGAGCGTCAGCTAATACTGGTAAAATGAATGCTCATAAAAGGCGACTACGACTTACAGCTGAATTTTTGACCAAATAACGGGATATACGTAGGTTTACAGAAGATTTCCTTGATCCAATGATATATGTATTATCAGATTTTGTTGTGCACCGTAAAAGAAGATCTGTATACATAATATTGAGTGTGTGCCTGTTACTGGATCAAAGGTCAACGTGTGGGTTGATCTTGAGGGACATACGCGTGAATAAGGTCGTGGTTTTATTAAAGATCATCAAGTAACAGCCACAACAGGTCCACCTACGTCACAACCGCCCATAATTATGCTCGCCACACGCTAAATTTTGACCATTGTTGATTGACCTTTGACTAGGTGTGTGACAACTCTTCAGCTCAGAACTGGCTGCATCGGTTCGGATAAACTGGTCACACCAGTTTAGCTTCTGTGATCTGCCCTAGTTGACCAGTTCATCAAAAAAGGACTGGTGTCAATGTGACTCAGAGACTCTTTCTTTATTCATTTAACACCAGTCTTTTTTAAATGAACTGTCTACGCAGTTCAGTTTCTGTGAACTGAACAGCTTTGACCAGCTCCGCTTTTTTGAACTGAGATGGAACTGTCACACACCTACCTTTGATACGATGACAGATACCCACCCAAAATTATGTGTATGAATTTTCTCGCAGTACGCAACAGACTTGAACAGCATATATACCGTTGGATAGATGAAGTTTTTTCTTATAAACCTGCATATATCTCGTTATTTGGTCAGAAGGTCATAGTTGCCTCTATAGCAATATATATTCTGTCAACGGAGTCTGACGTAATTCTGTCACCCAAAATCCTACAGGGTTCTCTAGGATGGTCTGATCTTCAAAATTCTGTCGGGTGCGTTGTCGGATTTGTGAACCTAGGTATATAGCGAATATAGTTCTACTACAGAATACAATAAAGAAACACGCCCCTATATATGTTTAAAATACATTGGAACATTCTGATGACGCTATATGATGCATTATAAAGAGTGCGATACATCATGGGTGTGTATCAAAAAGGAAAAAGAAAATAGGTCATAATTTAGAATGTTCTATAGTTAATTATGTGAGCGTAATCCGCAGGCATATCGCTTTGTGTTACAGTTTTGATTTTCGTCCATTACGTTTTCTTTCTTCTGTGCCATCTTTGCACAAAGCATTATCATCCATTCTGGTTCTTGAGTACCTAATCACTTTATTAGTTAACTAAGAATTCAACAGTTAAGCTGTTTGATGAGACCCTCAAGCAAGACCGAAACGCGTAAAGTTAACTATTGCTATCTTCGGATACTGAATAGTTTCATTGAATATATATGGAACTCTTATTTATGATCATTTTGAGCATTCGAATAAATTCCCATTATATAAACAATTAATATCCTCTTATGCGACCCTTAGGTAAGGCCGAAATGTGTCATGGCATGGTTTATTATTCAGCCTATTTCTCTCGAATAGTATCCGAGTTATTGTCCTCTAAGTTTCTTAATAAAGTTTTCCTGCTTAATATCAAAAGAAAGACCTATGTAGATATTCCGAATAAATACAGTTAGCTTAATAAATCACAAAGAGTTTACATTAAGGGCAACTACTGATTATTGAAAGATATAGATTTTGTTCCTGCTCTGGTGTTGTGACCTTTCTTACTAAATCATTCGTGCTTGCTGAGACATGTCCATGTGGTTGTATTTTATTCTGGGTTTAACTGTAGTTACGTGTACAAGTGGCTGGATTACCTATTAAACTCTTTCGTTTATTTCATTTAAAGTTATCCTCACCTCATGCCAGAGCTCGGACGAGTACAAGTCCAGCAAGTAAAAGTTTTTTACTTGTACTTAAAAAAATATACTTGTACTTAAACTTGTCTTTTCAAAAATATACTTGCCCCTGTACTTTACTTGTACTTAAGTACGAAAAAAGGTACTTTTTATCTGTATAAGTAAAAAAGGGTTTTTCTGAAGTGAGAATGTAAGTACAAAGTATTTTTTTCCAAGTACAAGTAAAATACTTGTGCTTGGAAAAAAGTACTTCATATTTTTACTTTTACTTGAAAAAGTACGAAAAGTACAGGTACAAATACTTTCGTTCGAGCTCTGCCTCATGCTCAAGATTTATATCTGAACATTTAGTATATTATTGAGAGTTCAGACTTCTATAATAACTTTCTATCTTGTAGAGATAAAGTTTTATGCAGTATATACAAATTCAATATTTACCTAACGAGTCTCTTAAGCAAGGACGAAATGATCGTCATACCTTTGAATTGTGTTGTAAACTTACCTTCGAAATGCAAAGAAACAAGAGAAAAAGAGGAAGAGCCTTGAAAAAGTAAGCGTCATCAAGGTTGTGTTTATGCAAAACAAACTCGTTATCTAATAAAAACATTACATTTTATTCATTTATACGAACAAAACTCAGTAGGAAAAAACCCGATATTTTTTCTAACACTAAATACACGACAAAATCAATTGCAATCACATACAACAAAACTCGTACTCTTTAATATCATTTATCAAGTACGTATATTTAATGTTATACATTATTAGTAGGGGTGGAGCGGTCTCCGTTCTTAAGCGTCCTCTAGGAACGGAACGCGAACGCAACTCATATTAGGTTTTCTAGCATCTTTTTAACGTATCAAATCATGTATACCTGTTTGGTCATCCTCTTATGCAAAAGAAGCATTCCGTTCCCCGATCTTGGAACGGGGAACGCATCCTATTTTACATTTTCCAGCATTTTTTAAACATACTAAACTACTTATATTTGTCTTTTTTTATCTTTTTGCGTAGAAATGTTTATGCGTTCCCCGTTCTTGTTCCTAAGAATGGGGAACGGAATATGCGGTCTTCGTTCTCAGGAACGGGGAACACGTCTCATGTTATCCGCTACTAGTATATGAGGGATTCATTGTTGAAACTATTATGTTGCTATTTTGTGACTTACGCATTACGAAATTATTAGTTGCTAATAAAAGCTCTACTCTTGTGTTTTTCTAAGATGAAAGTGATCTACTCCAACGATCATCATTACATTTTAATAACAGTCTTTACAGTTATTTAAGAAAAATTTGCGTTAATATATAGCTGTTAATATTCTTAACCTCCGTCGATATGGTTATATGGAATCTGAACAAATCAAACATCTTTTTATTGCATTTCTGCTCAATATTTATTACAGAAATGATTTAAATCATCTTGCACAGTTAGCACTTACAGCACGAAACGTGTTTTCCGCATTGAGCCACATTAAAAATGGACTAATTATTAGTCAAATGTCTAAATTTAGAACAGAATACTAACTATGAGTATAAATTAAGGAAACAAAGATCATGAGAAGAAACAACAAACTATTTGAAATCATATAAAGGTATCAAAAAATTCTGATTGAACTTACACTGTACGAATCGATTGACAACTGTTAGTTGATTCTGCTTGTTTCCATGACCGACAGTATATGTGATCCATAGTCTTAATTGATACAGCAAGTAAAAGTAAAATATTCTTACTGCAAATTATATTCACAAGTATGTTAATACATCCGATGATGGGATTCAACTGCGACGTGGATACTAATGAAAGCACCATATGTGAGATTTTCATTTGATTAATATTTTATTTTGAATCACTGAAGGTTCTGAATTTAAAAAATATAAAGATAAAAATATAATGATAAAGTTTTAAAAAATTGTAAGACGATTGATATTAAAGAAAAAACTGAAACTATTAAAAATTTTTTAAAAATTAAAAGACAACACTTCTTATCAGAAAAATAAAATAAAAATATTAATAATAAAGAAACTTGATCCGTAATTAGTTTTTAGAAAAGTTATTTTGGGATTATTTGTTCTCGCTGTTTTAATAAAATGAATTCTGAATCGGTGTCTCATGGAATCTTACTGTTATACGGTCTCTCTGTGTCTAAGTGTTTACGCTAGGATGTCACCAATTAATTATATGACACAAGTACTGTGTCACAATTGTTAAAAAAATGGTGACATAAATATGAAATTTAGAATATTTTTAGATTAAATAGTGCTGCTTAGATGAGTTAATCAATATTTTGTTGTTTACTAGAAACTGTGCTGCGGTAACAGCTTCGATAATATTTTAGTCAACAGTTCGTAAAAGTTGGTTTGATTTAATTGTAAAACATTATTCATAATCTGAATAGATTCACAAGAGATTTTGAAGTAATAAAGATTTGTACAAACCAGTGATGTCCGCCGTGCTAGTAGACAGCGACAGCTCTTTTTTAAAAAGTAACGCGACGAGGGAGATCATAGTTGAAAATACATCCTATTCCGTGATGTTGAACATTAGCGGAATCAGTTCCACCTAGGATGTAGTTACATCCGGTTCCGAAATCAGACGAAATTCCGTCTGATTCCGGAATCATATATGCATTAGTCTTTATCGTGTGCTTCTAAGTTATCATAGTGAACGGATCTGGAATCAGACGGAATTCCTTCTGATTCCGGAATTGATGGAACTAGTAGCGTTTCCGGAATCGCTTAGCGGAATCGCTTGTCGCCTTCACCCTCATGTTTGCTATTGTGATTGCAGGTTAATCTTCAACATTAACGTATGATTCCGGATCCGGAATCAGACGGAACTACACAAAATTCCTTCCAATTCCGGAATTGATGGAACTAGTACAGATTCCGGAATCGCTTCTCAAACTTCATGTAATTCCAGAATCGGTGGAATTAGTTCCCTAGGCGGAACTAATGCCCTAATGTTCAACATCGCGGAATATGATGACTGCTCTCATAGTTGCGGTAGATCATCTCTGATATAAACTTAATAACATAGAATAGGATACAATTATAATTGGTTTACTTTCTATAGATAGTTTGTTATATTCATTTATTATCATGAAAATCTTGAATCATTGCTTTTATTTTTATTATGTCACCCACCCGCAAACCACCCGAGGTGACACCTCCAGTTTTAATTCATTCATATCTCGTTCAATAGAGTATATTGACTTATTAAAAACCCTGAAAGGGTTTCTCCCCAATGCTCTTCCTTCAAAAGCTATGGCTCTTGTACTGCATATTTGACCTATTCATCTAGTAGCCATTGCACGGTAAGGACACCCACCCTTGCTCAACCGATGTCACGGATTTCAATGAAATTTTTGGCAGTAAGTAGCCCTACGTGAGGCTTGAAAATGCCTAAAATTTCAGGTCTTTAAATTGCTTTGTTCTTGAGATATTTAATCTACAATGAAGGCACCTTAGGTAAAAAAGGAGTGTCATCATTTTGGCAGCCATGCATTGTTTATTTCGCTATATTGTTCTACACGACTAAGCATGATTTTGAGGGTATCACTATGTAGAGTACCTATGGTAGTATATACCTACAAAATTTCATGACTAAAACTATTACCATTAAAAATAGTGAAACAAACAATACATGACTGCCAGAATGATCGAACTTCTTTTTTTTTACCTGAGGGTACCTCCATTGTAGATTGAATATCTTACGAACGAAGCAGTTTAAAGAGCTGAAATTTTAGGCACTTTAATATCTCACTTAGGGCTACCTACTGGCAAAATTTCATTGAAATCCGCGACATCGATTGAACACGTGTTCTGCTATTTTGATCATTTCTAACGTGCATTGACTTCTAGTCATTTACCAAAAGAGTCAAATTAAAAAATTTCGATCTGAAATTTTGCCCATAGATAGCTCTAAGGACCCTTAGAATATCCTGAAAATTTTAGCCAAAAAGAATGTTCCTGTCTTGAGATATTGACTTTTCAAAAAAGAATAATGTTTCACTAATAAGTCACAAAAACCGAGTTCGGTTAAAAATTGAATATCTCAAGAAAGGAACATTCTTTTTGGCTGAAATTTTCAGGATATTCTAAGGGTCCTTAGAGCTATCTATGAACAAAATCTCAGGTCCAAATTTCTTCATTTGATTTTTTTCGTGAATGCATAGGAATAGGTCAAATATGTAGTAAAAGAGCCATAGCGTTTGAAGGAAGAGCATTGGGGAGAAACCCTGTTAGGGTTTTTAATAAGTCAATATACTCTATCGAATGAGATATGAATGAATCAAAACGGAAGGTATCACTTTGGGTGGTTCCCTCATCAGAGCTTCATTTTTATAGCTACCGAGTTTTTGCTAAAAGTATAAATACGCTCTGATTTTGAGTATAACGTTTCTAAATGATGATGAAAAAGCATGAAAAACGTTAGAATAGTTTAAACAACTTCAGTTGATTGAATTTCATGAAGACAGTAGAGAATCAGATTTATAGCGGTTAAAATAAATTGTGATCATGCTCTGCGTGAATATATATGTAAATTGACTGTTAAAAGAGTATAATTATTCTCGTCACCGATCTATATTCATAATTGTTTTCAATTATTAAATAGTATAAAAGACGGGGGACGTTTTAGGAACATTTCGGCCAAATTGAAAAATAAAGGTATATTTGCATGAAACTTTCAGCAAACATTTGCCATAGTCATAGCAGTCATCCCTAAAAATTTCAGCCTAATCGGTTAAACTTTTCCTGTACTTACTCAATACGGTGCCACGCATCAAAAATAGGCAAAAATATACCTCAGAGCATATGGTGTGGACCTTCGTTCTTCACTATTTTGTTCAAACCCAAAGCCGAATTTTTGAGGGTAACTGTTACACACGAAGAGCTACAAAATTGCAAAGACAAGAGGGTGGGAAAAACCTGCCGCCAGAGAAACGTGAAGTACACAGTGTGCCATATATAGGTAAAAGTACCATAGGCTGATTCTTGTAGAGCTTCGTTCTTCACTATTTGATTCAGACCCGGACCCAATTTTGTGGAACTCACATATTGACGAAGGAAAATAGTGAGTGTAAGTTTTAAGTCGAAGTTTTTAGGGCTCCTCCCCCCACCCACCCCCCCCCTTACAGACATCCTTAGCAACGAAGGTCAAAAAAAAGTTTCCATAGCAACCAAGGTCAAAAGACAGTTTTCATAGCAACCGCGGTCAAAGGTCATTGAGTACAAATTTTCCTTAGCAACGCTTCCTGACTGTCGTAGATATGACAGGCGTGGCTATATTTTTTCGAAGAAAAAGAGTGAATGTAAATTTTAAGTCGAGACTTTTCGAGCTCTCCCCTTACAGACCAGGTCCAATTACAGACAGGTCTTCATTGCAGATATCTCTATCAAAAATACCTCCCCATTGCAGCAGACACGACGCAATAAATGATTCCTGTGTTTTATCATCGTTCTCTTTCACCTTAAAGCCTTGCTGTAAATATATATCTATCAATGTAGAGCACTAACATTATAAAAAATTTACAGTAACACAGCTCCTAGCTTATATGCATATGTGAGTTCCACAGTTTAGCCCTAAAAGGGCTGCGCTGACAAGCTTTTTTAGAGTAACTAGCAAACTCCACGAGCTACAAAATTGCAAAGACTAGTGGGTGCGGGAAATCTGGCGTCATAACAACACGAAAGACCACAGTGTGCCATATATAGGTAGAAGTACCATAGGCTGATTCTTGGAGAGCTTCGTTCTCCACCATTTGATTCAGACCTAAAGCCAATTTTTAGAGTAACTAGCAAAATCCAAGAGGTATAAAATTGCAAAACTAGGGAGCGCGGAAAACCTACCGTCATAACAACATGAAGTATACAGTGTATTATATATGAATAAATGTACTTTAGACTGACTCTCCTGAAACTTCGTTCGTGCTATTCGATTCTAGAGTGTAAGCTGTTTTAGTATAAACAACAAGGATTCAGATGGAATAGATATCAGAAATCATTCGTTACAAGTGGCGTGGACCTAGCCGATCCACTAAGCCTCTTGGCTGTTGACTAGAACTACTAATTTTGCGCACAAAAGACGGTAATTTTCGGGTTTAAGTTCCTTGTTGGAATCAAGTGATAGCATTTTCGGAGCTAAGTGCACCAACATTATATAACTTATCAGGATCGAAGGATACCTTCGATATGAAACACTTCTGAACCCCAGGGTATCCCAATCTATAGTAATGGAGGACATAAGGGCAGCCTCAAAGAATTTATTACTGCTGATATGATGGACGAAGCAACATCTGTAGACAGACAAGCAAACACAGAGACACTTTCGAGATTCAGATTCGGACTACACTCAAGAGTATAATAGCATTATTCGTGTTTTAGTATATATGGGTTCCTTCTGAAAATGTTTAGATCGATCTACTAATATCTGTTAGTGGATGATCACGGTGTATAGTTTTTTGTACCAAGTCTGGGCATTTGGATTCGTAGAACTCACTCAAAAATCTTACAGTATAGTTACATATACCGCTGTTCCATAAACAATTTCGACGTGTTTGTAAGTTTTTCTTCGCGACTAAGTAGAATTTAATAGTTCGACTTGATGATAAAATAAAACCTATTCAATCTCTCAGAAGCTAAAAAGCAGCACCACAAGACGCTCATTCATAGCTTCTGATCCGCAAATAAATTTGCTGCATCACGACTTTCCTTTAAATCTGTCGTTTTGACATATCCACAATACTACTAATGACAAAAGAAAACGAATCCTATAAGACCATGAATGTTTCATGCTCACAATTATACTGCTTAATCATCAATTCTTGAACATGTCTCTTCTTATGAGCCTCTTTATAAGACATGATCAGTAGTCGCAAAAACTGCCATCGCTTGAAATATATAAATAAATTTGCACTCCTTTTCAAATGTAATGTTGACGGACCCGACCATTTGCGTACTCTAGAAATTAGTACAAGCGATAATCATCTGTTCACTAAAACTCATATACTATTCTAATCATTGCGCATATCACTTTTTATATAAAGTGCAGGTACATAATCCTTTTATAGTCTGTCATCCCGACAATTTCTCACGTCGTTATGACTTAGATTTTTGTCCAAAGAAATATTTTTTGGTGTAAATCAAAGTACGTCGAACGAATGTTTACAAGGCTTAGTTTAAGGTACCTTTATCTATGTATACCATACTATGATACTTCATGTTGGTATGACGGGAGGATTTCCACACCCTCTTGTCTTTGCAATTTTGTAGCTTTTGGGGTTTGCTAGGTACCCTAAAAAAATGCTTCCAGATCTGAATCAAGTAGTGGAGAACGAAGTTCTACAAGAATCAGTCTACACTATCTTTATGCATAAATATCACACAGTGTACTTCATGTTTTTATGACGCCAGATTTTCCGCATCCTCTTCTCTTTGCAATTTTGTAGCTCTTGGGGTTTGCTAGTTACTCTAAAAAATTGGCTCCGGGTCTGAATCAAATAGTGGAGAACGAAGCTCTACAAGAATCAGCCTATGGTACTTTTACCTATATATGGCACACTGTGTACTTCACGTTTCTCTGGCGGCAGGTTTTTCCCACCCTCTTGTCTTTGCAATTTTGTAGCTCTTCGTGTGTAACACCCATGTAAAAAAATTTAACAGAAAAATCAAATGTTTTTTGATGAAAATCGATTGAAAAATGATTAAAAATCGATGGAAATCATACGCTTTTAATCGATTTTTCACCGGTTTTCAATCGATTTTCAATCAGATAATCTAAATAACTGGGTTTTCATTGATTATTTCACCTATTTTCGATTATAATCGATTAGAAGTTGGTAAAAAAAACCGATTATAATCGATTAAAAGTTGGTAAAAAAACCGATTATAATCGATTTAAAGTTGGTAAAGAAATCAATTAAAATCGATGTTTTGTGACCACTTTTAACCGATTATAATCGAAAATAAATAAAATAATCAATGGAAATCCAGTTTTTTAGATTATTTGATTAAAAATCGATTGAAAATTGATGAAAAATCGATTAAAAGTGTATGATTTCAATCGATTTTTAATCATTTTTCCATCGATTTTAATCTGATTTTTTCCCTAATTTTTTTACATGGGCAGTTACCCTCAAAAATTCGGCTTTGGGTTTGAACAAAATAGTGAAGAACGAAGGTCCACACCATATGCTCTGAGGTATATTTTTGCCTATTTTTGATGCTTGGCACCGTATTGAGTAAGTACAGGAAAAGTTTAATCGATTAGGCTGAAATTTTTAGGGATGACTGCTATGACTATGGCAAATGTTTGCTGAAAGTTTCATGCAAATATACCTTTATTTTTCAATTTGGCCGAAATGTTCCTAAAACGTCCTCCGTCCTTTATCCCTTCTTACAAAATTAGAAGCCTACCGACAATTACAATAATGAACAAAAAGATGGGTATGAGTATTCTCTTCACCAATACCCACGCTCACCAGGATTTAATTAGATTTGATAAAACCGTTAACATTGGTATCATGCCAAACTAACCGATGAGACTCAACATTTATACGATCACGGTCAAAAGACTGTATTCAATGCTGTGAAGAAATTATATCTGAATTCGTTAAGCTCCGGTCTGATGTGTTGAATTATGTCATTGTATTGTTTGAATGAGATACTGCGGTTAATGATGTAATAAATTCATTTGAAGTCATAATCTATGAATGTTTTTCCGTTACTGTTTTCGTAATTTATCCGAATAATATGAAAAATACGTCGTTGATGTCTGTAAAAGTTGCAGCATTATTTAAATCAAATAGGCCTGAAATATTCAAAATGAAAACAAATGATCGAATTTCATTAATTAATGTATATAGAGGCTCTGACAAATGTTCAGAAAAACTGTTATTCAGTACTTTTTCGACAAACTATGTTATAATTTTAAAACACTCACTTAAGTATCCATACATGTAAATCTGCTCAAGATGAATCGTCACACAATAATTGAATCATATCATGCAGCAAATTAATAGCATCGACATTATATGAGTATATTTTTTACTGAACTTTATTATTATTCTCTAAAACAATTCATCACTGGAATTATATCTGAAAATTAGGAGTTTCAAAGTGTGAATCAAAGCTTCCCGACTTCTGCTTTTTAATATATTTTTTTATGGTTTATTATTACCGTGTAATTAAGAATATTCTTTCTTTTTATTCAGTATCACTCTCAAGTTTTTTTGTGAAATGTAATTCAAAGCAAAACGGTCACTAGGCAAATTTGCATTTGCTTACGAATTTGAGTATGAGAAACGCATTAAAAAAAAGACAAATTGGTGAATATGTTTCGAGATACTCACTTCAAAATAGCATTTTAAAAGCAAAGATGATATTTCATGTTTATTACTTTTCACAGCATTTGTTTAGAATCATGCGAATCCCAAGCAGAACGAAACAAATAAAATGAACATAAATTAGAGTATAGAGGTATGCATATGTTTTGTACCATGGGTCAATGTATGTGTGAATTCGTTAAAGAGTCGTTGATATGAATTTGTATTAGGGCAACACTTTCATCCACATCCTCCCTATAAACTGCAATTCATCATAGAATACAAACTTATACACCTTGAGGTTCGAAAGTATCTTTCCTTTATAGATCATATACTTGTCTGAATCGTAGAATATCACGTTAAAAATGGAGAAAGAATGTATTTGAGTCAGAAACTTGAGATTAATCGCACAAATTTTCAATTGTTTTTCTAATCAATTTATTTTTACGAGTCTTTTGCTATTCGTTCTGCTGCATTTCGTATTACGAAAATTTATGCAGCACAGTTCAATGTCTTGCCAATCTTTTACTCATATATGAAGGATTGACAACAATACTAACAAATGAAATTTAGTGGAACAGTGCCAGAAATGAATTATATGATCAGCACTGATTTCAAAAAATCAAAGTCGACACAGATTAGTGTATGAGTAGGTGCGGGATTCAAAAGGTCTACATCCACATCCACATCTATAGCCTTGTGTACCGTGGCACGATGTTTCCGCGCCGACACTTCTGCGCCAACATTTCCGTGCACGACACTTCCGCGCGAATAAATTTTTTCTCTTCTGTTTATGTTGAGCTAATGCTAGATGAATCATCTGGATTCCTACAAGAATCATCTGGGGTGTTACGGAAATCACCTATGATGCTACAGGGATTATCTATAGTACTGGAGGGATCACCCAGGATACTAGAGGATTGTCTGAGCTGCTATATGCATCACCTATGACACTAAACACACCCATTGGTGATGCTTGTAGAATCTCACAGGGCCCCTCCAGCAACTCAGGTGATCCGTCTAGCATCCCAGGCGATGCGTCTAGTATCTCGAGCGATGATTCTAGTATTCAGAGCAATACCTCTAGTATCTCGGGCAATGTATGCAGCATTCCAGATGATCCTTCTAGCATCTCAGGTGGTTCCTGTACTGCCCCAGGTGAGCTTACCAGAAGTTCAAGTGATCCATCTAGCAGCCCAGGCGATGCCTCTAGTATCTCTGGTGATCATTCTAGCATCCTAGGTGATGCCTCTAGCATCTCAGATGATTCCTGCAGCAATCCAAGTGAACCCACCAATATCATAGGTGATCTCTCTAGTATCCCAGGTAATTCCTCTAGCATTAGCTCAACATAAACAGAAGAGAAAAAATTCATTTGCGCGGAAGTGTCGCGCGCGATAGTGTTGCTGCGCGGGAATGTCGTGCGCGGATTCGTCGGTGAACCCTTGTGTACATGAATCGGGAAAAAGTTGGTATTGTCTTGTTATAATTCACTTCTACTAAAAACAAGACCGAGAATGTTTTGAAACTCACTTTCTCTCTTTTTCTTCCTTATGTATTTTGACTTTCCTCCCATTTAAAGTATTCATGGACTCACTCTGATTGAGACGCTAGCATCATATAAAGGTGTGTACATTTGTTCTAGGCATGTCAAAAATATTCGAATTTCATTCGGTCTTTATTTTGGTGGGTTGCTCAGCATGATTCTGTATCCATTTTTCTTTTCATTGACTGAGCGTGTATTTTATTGTAAGTAGCTTGTGAAACTGTACCTTTCTCACACATAGTATTTCAATACTTTATATTTATATGTCAATACTTTATATTTAGCTAGCAGTAATACCCGTCATCACTCGGGAAACCTCCGTACTAAAAACTTCCCATGTCAGAAAATAATAGATGTACAGAGCAGAGACCGAAACGAATAGGGTTTTTTCAATTCGGATTCGATTCGATTCGACAAAACTTATATTCGATTCGGCACGGTTTCTGGAGACTCTTAATCGATTCGATTCGGTTTTGTCAGATTTATATTCGATTCGATTCGATTCGACCTTCTTTCGTAAATTTTCTATTCGTATTCGATTCGATTCGACAAGGCTTATATTCGATTCGATTCGATTCGATTCGGTTCAGATTAAATTTGAAAATAAGTTGTTATGTGTTTTTACATACAACAGATTTTAATAGTATATTTTTGTTGACTATGATAATTATATATTAATATCCTCATTACATATCTGGTTTCATATGTGATTTACGAACATATTCTTGAAGTTTATTTGTTGATAAAAATTAAAGACTAGATTTAGTAAATATCATATAGAAAATATCATAGAAAAATCTGAAGTAGAATAAATGTCAATCAACAGATATAACGAAAAAAGAAGACTAAATATATGTACTATGAATTAGATATATTCCGAAGAAGAAGAAGGCTTGTTTTTACAGAAAAATAGTTAACAAGTTTAATAAATAAAGGAACACTAGATATTATTATTATCAGTTATTTAATACAAATGAGAAAAAAAGACTAAGTATAGTTACTGTAAGAAAATACAATACAAAATTTTAAATAGATTGTTTTTCAAATGATCGAATGAAAATAATGTCATTAACTGTTGAAGGATCTAAGTTTGATCGCCGTTGAGTAATAATTTGACCAGTAGCACTAAATTGCCGCTCGACCGATGAAGAACTGCATGGAATAGAAAAATAATGTTTAGCGAGTCGGGTTAAATTTGGAAATGCTGATTGATTTTCAGGCTTCTTCCAAAAATCCAAAGGATTTTCATATTGTTCACCATCATCAAGTGTTAAAGCCATATAACGATCGATTTCATCACCACCAGCTTATTGTGGTTTTTTTTGTTGATCCATTAATGTTGACATAAACATTTTACTTTTTTTCCGTGGTGATTCATAAGTTTCTTCAATCACATTAATACTTGATTGATTAGGTCGCACAAAGAGTCGGCAAGTTGCATGACAACCAGCAATTTGTGAATTACTTGCACCACGTAATTGTTTGTAGTTTGGATGTAAAAATGCACCAACAATATAATCTTCCTCCATATTGAACATAGTTGCAAGCAATTGAGATGCTCGCTTGTAGAAAAATTTCATACCTACTGCAAAATATATATAAATTATATTTATTTAGAAACACCTGTTATAAAAATTTCTTGTAGTTTCGTTAAAGCTAATTGACTCATTATGCTTGGTATCATAAGGCGAATATAGTTTTGAATGCAAAATTTTTTGTTCGTGTTAAGTAAAAATACTCGACAGTGATGGAAAACGTCTCTCTAATTTTTATCTTGATGTATTTATTATTTTGTCATTATTATCTTCAAAAATCTCTTTAAAGACAATAGCCATTATCCGTAAGCGAGCAAAAATGATCTGCAAGAATATCAAGTAATGTTGCAAATATAGAAATAAGACGTACACTTACTAGATTTTTCTTTACGATCACCATTTGCTAATTCATTTTGAAGATAAGTGATACAAGGAAGTACAAGATGTAGTGATGGAGTATTAGTTCTCTGTAATTCATTCAGGATAACCTTCCATGGATAAAAAAAATTGATTAATTTTTCTACTGTTTCCATGTTAATTTTCTGAATACGTGAATTTTGTTTGTTGTTATTGAGAACAATAACAAGTGATGGATAGGCATTTTTAATGCTCTCTAAAAGATCACTTAATGATAACCAACGTACAACAGATGCTTGATGTAAAGTTCTTGCTGGAGCTGTCTTTTTTATTGTTGTATTATCATCAGAACCGTCATTTTCTGCCTGGTTTTCCACCAATTGCAACTGACGATTTAGACCAGCCTACAAAACAAGTCAAAATGATCATGTATATATTACAAATTATGATACTTTTTTTATATATTTAACCAGCAATTTACAATTTTTTATTGTATTTAATATGTGAATAACATTTGCTGGTAATTGACTTATTGTTATTTCTGTATAATCACAACCATCATTGTCATCTTCTTCATCATCATCTGCTTCTCTAAAATAGAATAATCATTAGCAACATATCAGGTTTTTTCTATTGTCCTGTTTTAGTGTTTAATACGACTATATCCATCTCAGGAATCATAAAATGTATAAATTATATACAAATTACTTACGATTCATCTGCATGCTTTTGTTCATTATCATCAACTTCTGGTGATCCTTGAATCACTGTTGTTGATACTGTTGTTTTCTTTCTTGGTGTTTCTTCAATCTTTGTGATCGTTGTTAAAGGTTGAGGAACAGTATCTGATGATGAAGTTGTTTTTTTTAGAGGGCTTTGATAAAAAGATCGTTTCAATATATTGTTCAATCTGTGTGCAACACAAAAAAGAACTTTGTGCGATCGAAATGCTTTAAGAAAATTGGCTCCTCGATCAGTTACATAAGTAATATTATCCATGTGTTGATTAAGATCAAATTGAGAAAGTTGATTAGCCATCAGCTAAAATATGTATAAAGAATATTACTTAACAAAAGCATATTTATAAAGACTAGAAAAAAATGATAGTAAATAATACACAACAATGCAAATGAAAGAGAACTTTATAAGATGCAGATAGGAAAGAAATAACACGCGAAGATGATGTAGAACGACGGAGGAAAAGAGAAACAATCACGTCGCTTCTTCATCTGATTGCGAGAAAAACGACTGATTTTTATTTAAGTATGTTTAAAAATAAATCGGTGAATGTCTTATGTCTTTAACTATACTAGAACAAGAGAGAAAATAAATAAAAAAAGAAAAAAGTGAAGATAGAAAGGAAATGCACGACTTATAACAATTGGATTGATCGTCATACTACTAGGCCTTGTTTATCTCCAAATTTTCTCCCAAATACAATAGTTAAAAATGACCTAGAATGATAATACATGAGTTAATACGTGCAATCTTGGAAGGAACGTTTGACTGACAACATTCAGTTAAAGAATACCATCTCACACTATTCAGCATGTTTGCTAATTCATAGAGAAAACCTATAGTTATTCCTTGCTAGTACTTTATTACAGAAAAGATCAAGAATCATAACGCAGGAGAAGTTGCCACAATCGAACCTAAGTTCATTTTTTTAAAAGTACAAGCTACTTTTGCGTAGGTAAAACTCTGCCATTTTTTTTCAGTATTAATGTTTCATTTGTTGACTTACTCGATAAATGTTATCAGCTGATTTTTTAGTTTCAGGAAATTCAACACAAAAAAGATCAATCATTTGATAAGTTAAATTTTCATCAATAAAATGTGCAGTTGCACCCATATATGTAATTCGACGATGGTTATCAGTCCAATTGTCAGGACTAATTACTAAAGCTTTGTTTTCAACAGCTTCTACTAATATATCTTTGAGTTTCTTTCTTATATTTGAAGCCATTTTCTCCAACTCATTTTTAACCGTACGATCACTTGGAAGAAGATCGGCTGCCACAAGATCCATTTCACCACGATATTCTTTTCCTAAATACAAAATGTCACGTTTAATCAAAATTTTAATTGCTTTTTACCTATATCAATACATGTTTGAGCTATACGTTGAAAACCAGGATCAATAACTATTTGAAATGGACGCATTGATCCAGCAACCCATTTTGCGCATAAACTTTTAAGTTCTTCTTTCACCTTTGATCTTCTTTTTGTACTACTAAATGATCGAGGTGAACGAATAAATGAGCTAATAGTAGGTTGATCAGCAGATTCATTACGATAACAACGATGAATATAAAGATTAGCGGTACTGGAATCGATGTATTTGTATGTGTCGAAGCATTTTTTGCACGATACAAAACCTTGTATGATTTCAAAATTTTTTCCATCTGCATCACTTGATACTGCTGGAAAACCAAAAAGTTTCCAGAATGGAGCTGTTGCTCGTTTACTATTATTAGGCAACACCTGATAATGAAGTTGATCAGTTAATAATGATTGTTTAATATTAGATGTTGAATAGACTACATTTGAAGAAGATGATGATGATCGAGGAGAGGTTGTACACGATGAAGCAGATGATGCAGGTTCGTCAAACTTCGACATATTTTTCGTAAAAAATCTAGAATAAAAACAAGCGTGAACTTAAACAGACCATACAGACTATACAAAGTAGAAAATGAAAGAAATAGTTTCTTTCATTCTTAAGAATGAACATTCCATTAATCAACTAATGAAAATTGAAAAATGTGCCACTAAACTTTAAAAAAGAGAGGTCGCTAACAACCGAATACCACATTTATTATTCGATTCGATTCGATTCGACGGAGAAAATATTCGATTCGATTCGATAACACAAAAGCTTAATTCGATTCGATTCGATTCGGCGGCAAAAATATTTAATTCGGATTCGATTCGATTCGGCTGAGTCGAATCGAATCGAATCGAATTATTCGACTATTCGATTCGTTTTCGGTCTCTGGTACAGAGGGTGTGCTTGACAGCTTTCCATCTATTACTACTACATGTCCCGCTGTGCATACACTTGTAATCCCTGCTTAAATTTGATAATTCAGCAAATAGTGTGTGTGTTTTTCTCTCTACTCGCGTTCATTGCCGTATCCCACCCTTCACCCTTATCTTCAAGATTGTTTCTAAGGAAATGTTCGAGGATTTCGAAGACTTTGGTTTAAACAGATTTTTCATTCGCCACTTACAAGTGATGGAGTCTAGAGAAATTTCAATTCTGTCATTATTACTTTGCTTCAATCGCAGTTGAAAGACAAACTTTCATTGTCTACGAATGCGTGCTTCGGAACGTACTGGTGAAAAAAAGGAGTGAAAATGAAAAAACGCCTTTGATAAATTTATGAATTAAAAGTGGCTGTTATCAAAGTTTATTTTACTTAATTTTATTCGATGATTTATGATGTCGTACGATCTTCATTTCAAAAATCAACTAACAATTAGATTGAAACCGATTAAATAGCATCGGCTTTGATTTAATTAAAATAAATAATCGATTTTTATCAAATCGTCTCATCTGAAAATTAAAGTTGATATTGCTCATTGATAATGAAATAGTTCAATTAGATATCTAATTTTTGGGAAAACTACGTTTCGTACCACCTCGTCATTCCGAACTCCTGTAGCAGATGTCTGTTACGAACTTCCAGCAAAAAAATTATTCAAAATTTTCGTCAAGGATGTCGGAATGATAAAATTTAATTAAAGAAACAGGATGTCCGGAAGATCGTGAGTAACATTTACCATCACTCCTTAAAGATCAAACAGAAACTTTGATTGGAGATCGGAATGAGGAAGTGCAGGAGTCCATATCCATCAATACAGGAAGGTCGTAACGAAATTACGGAGTGATCGGAAGGAAAACAACAGGATGTTCGGGAATAAGTGAAAGTCTACGCATTAGGGAACGGCATCGGGATCAAAAAATCTTTCCAGTCCTGGTCAAAGGTTTGTGCACTATTTCATTAATTGAAATTTTAGGCGATTGATTGACTGTGCATTTTGTAGAGAAAT
>JAJEKB010008375.1:0-28841 GCA_022393335.1 Macrotrachela quadricornifera | reverse complement strand
GGGTGTCCACTTTAGAGAGGTGTCCACATAGGGAGGTTTCACTGTATAGAACAACTGATGAATATAACTAGAATCCTAACTTGAAAACACACATTTCACTTTTATGGTCCTATTAATGATTTTCACCTATATCATACACTTTGTAGTATCTGCCGTTTAACAGACACTCGATATAAGACAGTATTCAAGATGCATTTAAATATAGCATCATAGGGTCTTCCATGCTAGCTATAATATAAGTTCGAATTTCGAAAATCGATTTTGTCGCCTGGCTGCCCACTGTGGGTGGGGGGGGGGAGGAGGAGAAGGGGTTCAAATATCTATCCATGTACACTTTAACACTTTCTTTCAGATCATTTTTCACAAAAGATGTCATCGAAATTACAATATACAGTATTGATATTAATCAGATATAAACCATAATATTATTAGATGACAGAGATCAGAGAGCGAAATGAGTCGAAAAAAACCAACTCGACTTGACTTAGGTATTCATTCGACTCGGATCGAGTTGAGTTGAGTCACCGAGTATTCGTTCAAACAACTAATGTTCATAAACACAGTTTTTTTTAATACCAAGAATAAATAACAAAAGCCACACAAATGAATCAAAAGAAAAACTCTAGGCTAGATTAGTTGTTTGTTGTTTCCAAATGAACATAAAAAATGAATTTATTTACCGTTGAAGAATCGAGATTTGAGCGTCTTTGAGTTATAGTGTGACCGCTAGTACTGAATTGACGTTTAGCGGACGCAGAACTGCAAGGTACTGCAAATGTACGTTTAGCAAGATGAAAGAGCTTTGGAAAGACCAGTTGTTTACATTGTTGCCACTAAAAGACCAGAGGATCTGTACATTCCTCTTCCGCCTTGAATGCAATATAACAGTCAATCTCGTCAACGGATTCGTTTATTTTTGTCCTTCGTATCTATCAATTTTGTCATAAACCTGAGCTTCTTTGAAAGTAGTTCAATAATTTTTTCGACGGTTCTCATCGAATCATTAGTTGCATAAGTAGGCAAAATGATATCTCGACAATTCGCATGACAAGATTCAATTTATGTTTTCGTTGCTCCATGCAAGTGCTTGTAATTAGAACGTAAAACGATGCTTGAATGTAATCATCTTCGATATGAACATTTTATCACGAAGCTGACCCGCACATTTGTAAGTGAAATATTCGTTTCTAACGAGGAAAGGTCCCCAAGTGTTACTCTCCGTTTTGAATCGGGTATTTGTCATTTTGTAAAGGTCAGTCAGTACAGTAAAGGCGTATAAAGGATTTCTCTCCATGGTCAACTTCTCAGGGATAATAGGGATCATACCTTTTGAAAAACCATCATAAGACTCTTAATTGAAGACTTGAATTTTAATATTGTAAGGACAAAACATGATGTTGTTCGAGTCATTTTAGGGTTATCAAAGATGCTCTTTCATATGGTCTGAACAACACTATGTTTTGTCATTATAATAATAAGGTGAATTTTTTTGCCATTTGCTAGAAAACATTATGTTCTATGAGCTAAAGAAAAAATTAACTCTGGTAATGTAAGGACGAAACAAATTGTTATTCGGGCCATATAAAAGAGCATCTTTGATAACCCTGAAATGGCTCGAACAACATCATGTTTTGTCCTTACAATATTAAAATTCAAGTCTTCAATTAAGAGTCTTATGATGGTTTTTCAAAAGGTATGAACCCTATTATCCCTGAAAAGTTGACCATGGAGAGAAATCCTTTATACGCCTTTACTGTACTGACTGACCTTTACAAAATGACAAATACTCGACTCAAAGCAGAGAGTAACACTTGGGGACCTTCTCTCATAAGAGGAATTTTTCACCGATTCTATATCATAAACTTTCCAATCAAGCAAATAAATAATTTATCATCATCAATATTCTGTGTGACGTTTCGCAAAAGTGTCTTCATACTATTTTATATCAGAGAAAAAGCTAATATTGCTAAACCACGTAGTCTATCACAATTTCTCACTCGCCTTTATGAATCTTCCAAAGGGTGTTTACAAGTTCCGCGAAACGCCCAGTCTGTTTAAGAAGAGAAAATGCCTCACGAGACTCACTCAAATTAGGATCCTGTTTATAATAATTTTGCTTTTGATAGGACCAAAACCCACACTCTATAGATATTTAGAGTATGGTCTTATCGCCATGAGGTCCAAAAAAAAAGAAAACTAATCATATAAGAATAAACTTAAGATTGTACACAAGAAACATTCATGAATTTCATAAAATATTGCACTATTAGAATGGCTCAATATACGCTCACAAGATGAAGATTTTTTTGTTGCATCCTCTAATAAGTCAAGATCAATATCACTGCGCAACGTAAGTTCAACTAAACTGACCTTTGTCCGTTTAAGCGTTTTTCTTTTTAGTGGCAAGCTAACGAACAACGAAGCATAGACTACAACTTAGCAAACTCAAGTTACACAGCTACAAATAACCAACGAGTGGCGAAACAACAAAGAAAACGTCGCAATAGACAAACATATGGCAATTCAGAGGTATCAATGTCAACATAACGATATCTTCATAAAAAAAGAGAGTACAACAACGACTTTGTATAATATTTTTCGAAATTTTTAATAATACACAATTATTCGATGTTTCGATGATCTATGTCATCATTATCAAGATTCATTAAGATCTTTGAAATTCTACACTGAACACTCAGAAATGAACGAAAGAAATAAGGAAAAAGAATAGAGAACAAAGAAAAAAAACATATATGTATATACCAGCATACGATTTAAAGCTTAATTAATGATCATAGGTAAATATCAAAACTCTATGTAAACTCTCAGTAAATACCAATAATGATGCCAAATGAATGCTTTTATTGAGAACTGGTTCATAAACTTTGATCATCAACGATTCCTTAATTAACAAACGATAAAATTGACTATCTTGACCTATTACTTGGAAATTACTCCAGTCCATGTGATGACCTGTTCCATCTTCATGTTGAGTAATAAATGAGATGTAAGTATTGTTATCGTTGTTTGATATTATTCTTGTGGTTGTTATTGTTTTTATTCGTGATGATCTTCTTAGTTCAGTGGTATTGCTATTGTTAACAAGATCATCACTTACATAATGTTGTTGGAAAGTTGTTTTCGGTACACCATGTTCATATAGTCTTCATGCAGCTTGTCGTTCTGTCTTACCAATATATGAACATTTACAGTCATTGCATTTAATGTAATATACTACATTGGACTTGATATGTTTAGCAATTGGATCCTTGATTTGGAAAAATGCTTGTGTTGATGATGTTAGTTTCTTCAAGAAAATGATGCCGAGATCGGGTCGCAATTTACTGAATAGGTATATGATTTTCTTTTTCAATTCTAATGTTGAAGTTTGAATAAATGGTAATTCGTCATATACGAACATTTGATGAAGAAAATGCTCTACAATATGGTTTTCATCATGTTTATCCAATAAACAAATTTGAGAATGAAAGATTTCCTTGTAATATGGAGTATCTGTATACCAGATCTGTAAATTTACGTACAAATTATCGTCAATATGAACGTAAAAAAGCCAAAGAACAAATTAAACATAAATTAACATCTGAACAATTAAACGATGCTGGACAATTACATTCTTTATCTAATTCATTTCAAAATAAAGCTGAATTAGAATATGAAAAGGAATAATGAGTAAGACTAATTAATTTTGATGTCAATACAGTAATTGATTAAGACATTTAATTCGAATATTTTCACCATTTTATTATACAAGTAACGCTCGGCTGAAGAGTCGCTCAGCTTTTTCTCGTAGAAATCGTGTTTCTAAACTACCATCAAGCTATTCATTTATAAAATTAAAAAAACCAAAGCCAGATTCAAGTTTTTCGACCTCAACTGTCTTCAACCGAACTTCATAAAAAATAAATGCGGAAACTTCGGATTTTATCCGAAAGTTATGTGTACTTCAAAAATTAAAAAGAATTGACAACAAATTGATTTTGATCGAACCGTCTAAAGACTAGCTATCTTGAGTCTATGATCAGCATTTTGACCGTATCTCGTGAACGGCTTGGTCATTTGAGCTCTGGAACATCTCGATTGGACGGAAAACAGTTTAGTCTACAAATTCATTCTACTCAAGTGAGGAAGTTATCAAATAAAAGAAGTGCTAGAAGTCAAAAACCACGTAAATCCGAAGATTACACTGCGGGAGATGTTATTTTGGATTTTTCTCATGTGCTGCACGAGATCTTAGGCTTATTTTTCTACAAGACATAGATCTCATCAAGACACATCGTTTGCCACTAAATTGAAAGAATAAAAAAACTGGGGAGCCAAGTTAGCTTGGACGACGCTATAGGCGATCCTATAAAGTGATCATGGACTCAACTCGCAAAGTAATATTATATCTTTAGAAATCACAGAAAACGAGTTCAGATTCGTGATCAGCTTAGAAAATTGAGTAGGAGGAGTTATTCCAGAATGGATTTGGGCTTTTATCTAGCGAGATAATGGTCATAGGTAACCTCATGGATCTATTAGAGATATGTGATAGACAGAGCCATCAGTATTTTCATAATAATCCACCAATATTAATAGCTATCGAATTCGGGTTTTGTTCCATTTGATAACTCTTTTTAGTAGCGACAAAATCATGCATCTAGAACTCTCCAAAACCACTAGTCACCTGAGACATATTTACATACACTGGCCTCAAGATACAGATTTTGTGCATTTTGGGACCTTGTTTAGTCAACTTTCACTTAAAAAACTACGATTTCATTCAAAATTAATATCATATTCGGGATCAGCATTAAAAACTGAATCGATTCATATATATTCTAAATAGTTCTGAGAAAAAAAGTTTTTTTTGAAAAAATCCCTGTACCCCTCCTCAGGAATGGTCTGGTGAATAATGACAGTTTTCTCAATAACTCAACTATTTCTTGACGGATCCTTCTCATCTTCGAGCTCGACCGAGATATTGATGAGACAATTCTGTGCACAAACTTTCAGCTCAATCGAATGTAATTGTGAAGTTATCGAATAAACGGACGGACGGACGGACACATTGACCGATTTTAGTAGTGTACTCACTTTTTGAGTACACAAAAAGATTCAAAGAATTCTTTGTATTATATTTGTGGGATTCGAAGTAATTGATCAGTAAAGTATCATGCAGAAAAAATTTACTTTATACAATCAGTCGCATACAAAGTGTCAATTCGCTTTGTTGATGTTGGTATAAAAGAACATTGGACTGAATAAAAAATTTCTGCAATATCATGTTCAACAGACAAGTCTTCTCTAAAAAGAATTCAATGTGTCGATGAAAAATTACATTAATCTGCTTGAAATTATAGAAATTCAGCCAAAACTTTGAAAGTATTAATCGTTAAAACAGTATACAATGTCAAACTAAAATCGAGACATTTATCTTTTTGAAATATCGTGTATTTTTTACTGCTCAATACTCATTGAGCAGTATATCTTTCTCAATTTTTCTATCTCATATAGTTTTTTCTTTCTATATTGAAGTCGACGTCGTACGTATCTTGGTAGCGAGTGACTATTAGAGCATTCAAGTTGAAGAGGCTCATTTCACTATTTGCATATATGTATATCTATAGAGAAAACAACCCATTTGAGAAAAAGTAGACAGGGATAAAGTCTCCAAACCTATTTGGAAGATTTGTATTATAAGAAAACAAATTCAAAACCAAATATACAAATCCTTGAGAGTCCAAATCTGAGATACAAATCTTATACCAGAACCCACATTCCGAATCCAAATCCAGATCCAAATGTACACCTCCAAATCCAAACCGATATCCAAATGTCATCAATAAATTCAAGCCCAAATCCAAATCTTTAAGATTTTATGCCAAATCCAAATGTTTTCTGAGATTTGTTGTATCCCTAGTTAGTTTTTAAAAGATAAAACTCATTTTCTTAGCGAAATACCGTTCAGGAGTGCTCATTATTCAGCTAAAAGGTAGGTCATATTTTCCACTGTTTTAGCTGGCATTCAATGATTTCGTTCGATTTCTGACTGAATTTTATGTGTTGTACAGTTTTTTCTCCTTTATTAAATGGTAAAAAACCTTTTCGTTCGAAGTGAAAAATGAATTGACAAGGTACATCAATCAGAGATAATTCACATGCAAAAACCACCATAGATAATTTTTTATAGAAGAAAAACAGTTTTTCAGATATTTTAACATTTGACCCGATGTGAATCATGGGTGGCTCACGCTATATTCTAATCAGAGAAATGAGAAAAAATTGGTTCTTTTCCTATTGGCTCTTAAACAAAGAGCGACGATGCATCCTGTACGTATGCCACCATCGTTATTGCTTCAATCATTTTATTACGTAAAGAAATGCTTTCCGTTAAAACAATCAAAACAAAAGAATTGATCGCAATCAGAACAGAAAGCTTTTATTGTTTTTTCTATCATTGCACTAGTATCTCTTGAATATTGTTTTCTGGTTTTCTCGTAGCAAACAGTACAGTGTTTTCGAGCATTCCATGCAGGTCCTTCTATTTCTTTTAGCTTGTGATCAACGAGTTTACGCTTTGAATGTCGTGTTGATTGCGTTGTGAGACAAGATTTGAGGTTTTCAACGAATGTACCAAAGAGTAAACACTGCGCAAAACTTTTGTGAAACTGCAGAATTGACACTTCGCTCCATACCATATTATAAGCAGGAAAGAGAAAACGGTGGATCAGCACAGAATGAAAAAGACTAACAAGTGCATTTTTTGAAAGGCAAATACGCTCAAAATGAATCTCTAATAAAACCAAATCGGGTTGAATATGTTATGGATAATAAATTGAATAAGTTCAGAAAACTTTAACAAATTCCATATTTTAAAGTTTTAATTATATAAAGTTGAAAAAAAAAAGAAGCATCAAATCCATCTCGTTTGTTTTATATATCTCTGTTTTATATGCCCTGTTCTTTAGAAGACGAGTCATGACATTGTAGTATAGATATTGACATTTAAAATATAAACAGTTTATATATATATTTGTACTAGATTACTTTTTATCATCTAGTCTCATTTCTTAGCCTTAAGATATAATAAATTTTGTATGTAAAAAAGATACTTTTTTTTATTTTATATATTTTATATTTCATTCTTATATAAAGAAAAAAAAGTTGATAGATTTCAATATTAGTAATCGTTTGACTTGTTTATATCAAATATCAATAACAATAAAAATCATCTTAAATTTTGTATATATTGTATAGTAATATTTTTTACATCTTTGTTCATCCAAAACATAATAATCATTTTAATTGCAAAAGAAATTGTGATTGCAATATGTACTAATAAATATAGTGGTTCTGGTGGTAGTTGTTTTTGTGTAGCATGCCATATAACTAAAATTAAATATGGAAGTCCAGCAAAGACAAGAATATTGATTAAAATAAATATATTTCTCATCAATATTAATTCACGTTTTAGATTAGGATTAATCGAATTATTTCTTACTACATCAGTAATGCCAGTAGATTCAAATGTTGTAATTCTTCGAGTTGATCTCCAAGCATGATAAAAAATAATTCCATATATAATAATTATAATTGATAGTGGAAACAGATATGCAATAGAAATACCTAACATCGATGAATAAAAATTTTTCGTCGTAGTCAAACAAAGACGAGATTCAATTTCTAATCCATATGCATTTCGAAATTGCATTGGTATAATTGGTCCTAAAATACCCATAAGATAATTAATTATGATCATATAATAATGTGTACGCCAAGTAAGAAGATTTTTGTGTTTATATAAAACACAAAAAAATAAACGACTAATAGATTGTACTGCATAGGAAGTTGGTACAGCGATACAAATTCCAACATAACAGTATGTTCGAAAAATACATGCAGGTTGATTAGAAAACCAATCTTCTCGAATACCATAAACACTTGAAATCAATTGAAAGGTACAAAAAATCATGGTAAGTACAGCTGTATTACACATGACCAGATTTGTAATAGTATGACATGGACGATTTGTAACAACAACAGTAACCATTATAAATCCAATTAAAAAACTAATAATCGATGCCATAATTGAAAAAGAAAAACAAATGATATAGAAGAGATTTGGAAGCATATTTATGTTTCAATAATGATACTTTACTGATGCTTTCTATAATTATATATGAAAAGACTAATGAAAACTGCTTTTTTAGAAATATATTACTCTACTATTCAAAACTTTCTTGTGGTTGTAATTATAAATTTATTGCTTCTAGTTAAGTAATATCTCATTCAAGGTATTCAGAATATTAGATATATTAATTGAATAATTTTAAAAATAAATCGACTCATAAATATTAAAAAGAGAATGAAAAGAAAAGAATGGAGGTATTTTTTATAATAAGCATTGTCTTCTACTTAAATGTTTGTCATTATTATCTTTACGTTAGGATTTAGTATTATGCGGTTCTATATATCATTTGTTGTAAGCGCGTCTACGGATACATTTCGAGCAGCACAAGAATATTTAGCTTTTCAAACACTAACTATAATGACTCGGAGTGTTCTTAGATAAGAAGTTTTCAAAATTTTCGTTGACTATTTCCCTCAATTAGAATCTATCAGATTTATGTCATGATAAAAGAAACCAAGTCGCTGCTTGAAAGGAAAGCATTAGTCCACCTTATTTGATTTTCTTTAATACATTTATTACTCGGCGAAATAAAAATAAATATATATTATGAGATAATATAGTTAATAAAAAATATGTTATTTTCTCATTAATCACATTTTCAGCCAGTTTTTCTTAACCATTGTTCACATGTATTTAAATTTGTCAATTTTTGTTCATTTGTGCATACCAAATATATTTTCTCGCGCACTTCGGTAATCCGTTTTGCGCTGTTCGAAATTCTTCGTCTATAATGTTTTCGCTATTGCTGCACATACACAAATACCTTTATTAGCATATTTCTTAGGATTTGCCAATATTTCACGAACAATAGGACCTATATCATCAATATCAACTAAATGTAGTTTTACCTTTTGATCAATCGAACTGCGAATACAGCTGTACTATCATTCAATCTTGCGTATACAATTCAGATTTAACATAGATAGTTTTTAAATTTCGATATCTTTGTTTGATATAATCAGTTATTTCAGCTTAATTTTTATTTATATATAAGTATAGTTTCCTATTACTCAGTTTTGTTTTACATTTTCTATTGTATTGAATATGTGAGATGGAATCATGACTGCCAAATCCAAATTTAGAAAACCAGGAGAATAGATCAGGAGATTTTTATTAAAATTTTCTCCTAATGGGTTAATTGTGCATATGTTCTGTTTTCTTATTTATTTTGAACTCAATCACAATACGTACAAGACAAAAAACTATTGTTTAATTATAAATTTAATAATAAATATCAACATATTGATAAACGTAAACTATGACACATTCATACCATTTGTGGTATTTTAGTAATATATGTATATTTTTTCTGATAAACAAATTTATTTTAGTGAATCTTGGTTATTAAAAAGATGATCATAAAATTCTGAACAATTATATTGAGTATTTACTTTTATTTTCAATTCTGCATTAACAAGATCATGCTTCATGTTATTTTGATTATTGTTTCACAAAAAGCATTTCATGCTGGTATAGAAAAAAGGGTAAATCTTAAAATTTTGATAGATAATGTTTCGATGCTGTACAAAATGGTAGTGGTGGTAGAATTTTAGATTTTAAATTACTTTTTAATGGACTTAAACTCAGCTTGTGGATCGATAAAGATATTTTCATTAATATTTAAGATGTTCTTTCTTTTCTCTTTTTTGTTTATCTCATTTTACTGATTCAAAATATCGGTAAAAGTCAGAATTAAAGGAAATTTCAGAAACCAGCAGATTTGGCATTCCTGTTTTGCATTGTCTGATAAAAAAATGATATTGATTTCGTTACTGTTGGTAATACTCAATGGTAATCGACATTGACATTCATCTTATTCAAACATCAATAATTTCAGTCCCGACTATCTCTTTTGTTTGTATTTTTTCTCCTATAAACGAACATTTGTCATTTACAATTTATCAATTAATAGAATATTCGCTAATCAAAGTCGATTGAAACACGAGTATGATTTGTTTCTGTAAAAAAAATGGACGTAATGACTTTTTCACTAAAAATATCTGTTGAATCAGATCAATAATAAAACGTTGAGAATATGATAAAAAAAAAATATTGATAAATAGAGAATAAAAATCAACTAGATCATCGCCACTGATACAATCTCGTACTTTATCAGTTATGTATAGAAATATCCTTTTATGATTGACAAATAGATTTGATTGCTAAGTATTACATTGAATAAACATAAATTTTGAAGTGTTTCTGTCAGATATAGTCGTAAGCATTTTATTTGAGAGTGAGATAATTGAGTAAAAACAAAAATAGTGTTGCATGATTTATTAGTTTTATAGTAATTGCTAGATTTTTTTTTATAATGATGTGAAAGAAGAAATTCGTACTACCGCTGACATGATTAATCATATTTTTCAAGCAAGTCACGTTATATTTCTATTTTATTTTCTTTTTTAACAAAAAAATGGCAATAGCAAGTGCATGGTTTGATATTGACGACGATGAAGATACGAATAATTCGCGTTTTTTTCATATTCCTCATGTTACAGATGATACTAAATTATCTTTTTCTATTATTTTGAACTCACCCTTATTAATAATAGAAGAAGCTATTAAACCGTTAGTTCATTTAATTGATGATATTGCAACAGAAGTTTATATCATTAAGCAACAATTGACTGCTGATACTCCTACAGATCTAACATTAGACGAATTAACTGCCCTTCATCTATATATTTTGGAAAGATCACCGCCTACGAAATGCGTTCATTATCTTCTCAATGAAACAATTCATCGTGAATCTGCAGAAGAACTTCAACAATGGCATCCATATTTGAACTTATTATTAACAGCACTTTCCAAATTACCATCAACAGGGCATCAATGTACAATCTATCGAGGTGTACGTTCATGTAATTTATCTGATCAGTATAAAGATGATAAGATATATACATGGTGGAATTTTGGTTCTTGTTTACCATCGCTTGATCAAATGAAATTACCTATATTTTTAGGTAAATATGGTGTACGTACTCTATTTAAAATCGATTGTTATAGTGGAAAACGATTTCCATTGTCGGAAAATGATGAAATTATTTTATTACCAGGATTTCATTTTCAAGTTGTTGGACAATTACCTTCACTAGATGATTTACATACAATTTTTATTCGAGAAATACCACCATCATCAAATGAAATCATTTCATCTCTATTAGCTTCTAGAAATATTGAACCACTTGAAAAACCAATTTTATCAGTACCTAAAACAAAATCATCAATAAAAACACGAAAAAGTCTGAAGAATACTGCTAATCGAATAATAAAAATATCCAAAGTATTACATATATGTTCAAATCATATTCTTGAATTATCTGGTAAAAAATTACCTATTGATGAATTGAAACATTTTCTAAGCGAACGATTAACATCAGAAATAACAATTTTAAATTTATCTAAAACAAATTTAACACAAAGTAAAGTTAAAGCCATTGCTCAAATATTGCAAGCAAATACCAGTCTTATTGAGCTTAATCTAAGTTATAATCCATTAGGAAATGCTGGTTGTTTACTAATTGCTCAAATGTTACAATGTAATAAAAATTTATTAACATTGAATTTGTACAATACTAAATTATCGTCTGATGCTGGTCGATATCTAGCTGTAATGTTATCAAACAATCATATTCTACGTTCTTTACATTTGGGTGTTAATTCACTTAGTAATTTGGGAATAAAATATCTATTCGATGGTAATATACAATTACATTGTTTGAATTTATGTTGTAACAAAATTGATCAAGATGGTTGTCAATATTTAGCTCATCTATTAGAAATAAATCAAACACTTACACAGTTAGATGTTGGTGGAAATCCAATTAGAGATAATGGAATTAAGATACTTTGTAATAGTTTAATGAATAATAAGATTTTAATTGATTTACGTTTATGGCATTGTCAAATCAGTAATTTTGAAACAATATCTAATCTATTAAAATCACAATCAACATTGAAACAGTTAGATTTGGAAGGAAATCAAATAACAGACAAACATGCTGATGATTTATTATTACTGGCAGAAAATACTGAAACATTAGAAAAATTGAATATTTCTGATAATAGAATTTCTAATGACTTTAAAAAAAAAATTCAACAACGATCAAAACTTCGTTTATCTTGATTTCTAATTAGTTCACATTTGTGTTCTATAATAAATATTGTAATTGTCATCTTTGATTTATTGAATTTTGAAAAAAGATTGATTTGCCATTCTAGAAGCTGAAATCAGGTCCAAGACAAAACGAAATTACTCTCCTCTCTCTTTTCTTATTCTTTCGTTATTTTTTTATGAGTATTACAGTATCAATTGAACTTCAAATATACTGTACAACCAACTATATCCATATAACCGTTGTGGTTCAGTCGTTTTTCTTTTCTTACATAAGATACAAAAAGCGAAGGCAGATTCACTCTATTCTCTTCTCAATTTTTACGATGACGTTGAACAATAATAGGTAATGCATATCAAAAAGTATGTGCATAATTTTTTTTCTAGCTTTCAAATGCACTAAATCCTACCTGAAGAGATGTATAATGAAAGTACGATGAATAGTAACAATGACTTATGTCTTAGAGAGAAAAATTCTCGATTATTAGTCCAATACTCTACCAATTCGACAACACTTGGTTCAATTGTCGGCTATGCTCAGGAGCCACTACTTCCACTTGCTGATGCATGTGTACCATTGATTGGCATTGTTGAAAATATACTTACATGTGTTTCTATTGCTTTGGAAATGACGCCGAATGTTCCACCCGATGGTCTGACCCATGATGAATCGGCTTCAATTCGTCTCTACACAATGGAATGGACTGTTACTAATAAAAGTCTATATTCTATTCTTAATTATACTCTTAAAACAGCTGATCGAAAAGATTTAAGACCATGGTTTAAGTATCTCAAACTTTTTCTCACTGCCCTAGCTAAGATACCGTGTGATCCTCTACAGACTGTGTGGCGTGGAGTACGTAAAAATATTAGTAACGAATTTTTACCTGGAACTAATGTAACATGGTGGAGTTTTGCTTCATGTACAAAAACGCTCACTGTATTAGAGAGTGATACTTATTTGGGTAATACAGGCGAAAGAACTCTTTTCTCCATCGAAACATTAAATGGTAGGAATGTACGTAGTCATTCATATTTTGATAACGAAGACGAAATTCTCTTGTTGCCGGGAACGTATATGGAAGTAAAATCACGACTTAATCCAGCGCCTGATCTTCACATCATTCATTTAAAACAGATTGTACCAGAAGAAATTCTACTTGAACCTCCATTTGAAGGTATTTCAAACATTTTCGATAATTTATTTTAAATTAGATTATTTCTGTTTAGATGCATGTCTTTATCCAAAACTTGAGTAAGTGTAATTTTTTTTAACTATGTAAGTACCATTTAATAAGAATTTTTATCGCATTATCAAGAGAATCGTGGCATCGTAAAAAAAGATTTTGCATTCCGATCAGCTTACTGACGATTATACTGATCATGACAATTGTTATCAGCTCTATTTTTGGATCAAGATTTATTACCAACACCACGGCTACAAACACAGCAGGTAAACAGCTTAAATGTATTTACTAAAGTATATCAGTCAAAACGATATTTATACTAATCTAAGGAATTAAAATTAAAATTAGAACTGGAGAAAATTTAAGAAAATATTTGAAGAATTACTATTCAGTCACTCTCACCCTCAAGATATTGTTTAATATTTTGTTGATTTAGCTCGTGTGTGCAAGACGACTTATACAGCTCCAAAAACCTATACAACTGGCTGGAATCCTGTTTCTGTAACCAGTGTTTTACCTAGGTTTTGTTTTTCGGATGGGCAAATCAAACTTTCGGGTGGGCGCCGCCCACCCTCATTATGTAATAAATAACTTAGTGAAGTAATTTTACGCAATTATCTGTATATTTTAGGGTGGGCGAATGAAAGTTTCGGATGGGCGCCGCCCACCCAGCCCACCCGCTAGGTAAAACACTGTCTGTAACATTAGGCGATTTTAACAATGATAAAGTATTAGATATTGCAGTGGCCAATCGAGATCAAAATACGATCAGTGTCCTACTTGGCACTGGTGATGGAACATTTCAATCTCGATACAAGTATGCAACTGGTAGCTTTCCATTTCCTGTAATTTCTGGTGATTTCAATAATGACAATAACCTAGATTTAGCAGTAATCAACCGCTTCGATAACACTATCAGTATACTACTCAACAATGGAAATGGAACTTACCAACCTCAAACGAAATATACAGCTGGCATTGAACCTAAATTTATGGTATCAGTCGATTTTAACAATGATAAACAACTCGATCTGGCGGTGACCAACAACGGCGAAAACACTATCAGCATGTTTCTTGGTAATAGTAATGGAACTTTTCAAACTCAATACAAGTATAAGACTGGTAGCAAACCTATGTTTATAATCGCAGACGACTTCAACAATGATACTGAACTGGATCTAGTAGTTTCCAATCAAGGCGAAAATACGATCAGCTTGTTACTTGGCAATAGCAAGGGAATGTTTCATACTCAATACAAGTATTACATCAGGTGATTTTAACGGTGACAACAAGATAGATCTGGTAGTAGTGAACGCTGCCGAGAATACTATTAGCATGTTGCTTGGCAATGCAGATGGGACGTTTCAGACCCAATATAAGTATGGAACTGGCATTAACCCATTCTTCATCATCTCACACGACTTAAACAATGATAAAATATTGGATTTAGTGGTAACCAACTATTTAGAAAATACTATTAGCATGTTATTTGGCAACGGAAATGGAACATTTCAGACTCAATATAAGTATGCCACTGGCAAATATCCATCATCTATCGTATTAGACGACTTTAACAATGATAAAAAGATGGACCTAGCGATCGCTAATGAAGGAAGTAAAACAGTTACCATATTGCTTAGTAATGGAAACGGAACCTTCAAGCCTCAGTACATGTTTACGGTTGGCAACGAACCACTTTCTCTTACATCAGGTGACTTTAACAATGATAAAATAATAGATTTGGTAGTTGCTAACTCAGCTGAGAATACCATCAGTATATTGCATGGTGATGGAAATGGCATGTTCCAGACTCAATACAAACATGCGACTGGCAGTTATCCAATTTCTATAACATCAGACGATTACAACAATGATAATCGACTAGATCTAGTCGTCATAAACCGCAATGAAAACAGTATCAGTATACTGCTAAACAAAGGAAATGGAACGTTTCAAAATCAGTATATGTATGCAACTGGAATATTTCCATGCTCTGTCATATCAAGAGATTTCAATAATGATAACAACATAGATTTAGCAATTGTCAATAGTCAAGAAAATACTGTTAGCATATTACTGAGCAATTCGAATGGCACTTTTCATACTCAAGTTAAATATACAGCTGGTCTTAATTCATCTTTTGTGACATCAGCCGACTTCAATCATGATAAACAGCTGGATTTAACAGTGACCAACACAGGCGAAAACACTGTTAGTATATTCCTTGGCAATGGTGATGGTACATTTCAAACTCAATACCAATATAAAACTGGTATTAGTCCATTCTCTGTAATATCCGATGACTTCAATAATGATAAAACATTAGATTTAGTCGTGGTCAACTGTGATGAAAATACTCTTAGTCTATTACTTGGCAACGGTAACGGAACGTTTCAAACTCAACATAAATTTCCTACTGGTAGCAATCCATTGACTGTGATATCAGGCGACTTCAACAATGATCAACAGCTAGATTTGGCTGTGACCAACCGTGATGAAAACACTATTAGCATACTATTTGGAAATGGAAACGGAACTTTTCAAATTGGATACAAATATGCAACTGGCAGCTACCCAACTTATGTGATATCAGATGACTTCAACAATGATAAACAACTAGATCTCGTAGTGACCAACTACAATGAGAGCACCGTCAGTATGATACTTGGTAATGGTAATGGAACTTTTCAAACTCAACACAAGTATGTAACTGGTGTGCATCCGTTTTCTATGGTATCAGGTGACTTCAACAATGATCAACAACTAGATCTAGCAGTAATTAACAGCGGCGAAAATACATTAATTATACTTTATGGAGATGGGAATGGAATGTTACGGAATGAAAATAACTTTGCAACTGGTATATCTCCAATCAGAATGATATCAGGCGATTTTAATAATGATAGCAAAGTAGATCTAGAAGTGTCTAACCATAATGAAAAAACCGTAAGCATACTACTTGGCAATGGAGATGGAGAGTTTCAAATTCAAAAAAAATATCCAACAGGCATGTATCCATTATCCATGGTATCAGACGATTTCAACAATGATAAAATAGTTGATCTAGCTGTTGGAAATTATGGCGAAAATACTGTCAGCATTTTGCTAGGGAATGGAGATGGAACGTTTCATGCTCAATACAAACATGGAGCTGGTAGATTTCCCACATCTTTGATATCAGGTTACTTTAATAACGATATGCAATTTGATTTAGTTGTGGCAAACAGCGGCGAAAATACTATAAGCTTGTTGCTTGGCAATGGAAATGGAACCTTTCGAACGCAATATAAATATACAACTGGTAGTTATCCATCCGATGTAACATCGGGTGATTTTAATAATGATAAACAACTAGATTTAGCAGTGGCAAACGAAGGAGAAAATACTGTCAGTGTATTCATTAGCAATGGAAATGGAACTTTTCAGACGCAAAAAATGTATGCCACTGGTAAATATCCCTTCTTTTTGATATCGGGTGATTTCAATAATGATATGCAACTGGATCTAGCTGTGGTTAACCGTGGTGAACGTACAATTAGTATACTTCTAGGTAATGGAAATGGCACGTTTCAGAACCAATTTAAGTATGCGGCTGGTAATAATCCGTCATCGGTAGCATCTGCTGACTTAAATAATGATGGGAAATTGGATTTAGTGGTGCCTAATAGACACTCAAGAGAACTATCAGTGTTACTGAATTCATGCTAGTAATTTCATGTAAAAATAAATGAAAATATGCCAGAAGGAAAGAGAATATATACATGAACATTCTTCTTCAATCATGGCAATGATGTGCGAGTGATCATTGGAATTTTTATATCACACTATCTAATAACACTATCTGAATGTGTCAGTGCATTCTATGCCTATATATAGTTAAAACTATATCTTGATAGACTGTACAAAGGCAGAGAATATATTTTTGATTTCAATCGAGCAGACAAATATACATTGAGATATGAACAGTAAATATTATGAAAAAAAAGTTTTTGATAAAACTAATAATACAGCAATATAAAAATAACAAATTTAGTTTTATCAAAAGTATTTTTTATAATATTTACTGTTTATTATATCTCAATGTATGTCTCAGAAATTTGAGTGCAAAATTTGCACTTTTGCAGAGGATTTTTGAATGAGTATGGATGACAATAAACTGCTTAAATTGATAAGAACAACTACAAATATATACTTCTTACGATATTACTGGAAGAATGATAAAAATATCAAGCCGTTAAGACTGATTAATCATTATTTTCATATAGAAAAAAAATCGTCTTATCTACAATCACTAAAAACAATACTTCATAAGAACCGTGATTATATAATGTGCATTTAACACAAATGTTTTGGCAAGTCATTTATAATTCAGGATTGATTTTATGCCGATTATGAATGATCACTAAATATCGAAAGAGAGATATTCAAAGATAAAATTGGATATACAATAATATTATGTAAAAGATACTTGGATCAATATTTTTAGATGAACACTTTTAAGATTGTTGAACAAAATTTCTTTGTAAAAGCTTTAGTTTCTGTTCACTTGATTTTAACAGAGATAAATATGAGTATATGATTTTTTTTGCATCTGTAAGAAATATAGGATCGAAAATGTACCAAAATTATTGGGTATGTTTTTATTGATTAATGTATAAAACAAGATTTACATCATGTTGTCGTTAATCATCTTTTCGAGAAAAATCTATCGTAGATAAAATTCTTTACAATTGACATGATTAATAATCTTTTTTCTTTAACGACTTTGTTTTACATAAAAAAATAAAGATTATTTTTCAACGTAATAACAAAGTATTTGCTTTTTTTTGTGAATGTAAATTCAACACTTGACTGATAATGAAAGTATTGATTATATATAAAATCAAAAAATAAACGAGAATACATTTGATAATAGCGAATACAAAGAAAATGATGTTGATCTATTCGATCTTATATCTTATTATTATTAACTCTAATCTACGAATAGAAACAGCAGTTGTTGAATATGATTTTATTGTTCGTTCGATTCCATCTAATCCTGATGGATATCCTCGATCCGTAGTTATAGTACATCATGCTAATTCTTCATGGAATGTAAATCGACCATTTCCCGGTCCATTAATTCGAGCTAAACTAGGTGATACACTTCGTATTCGAATCCGAAATCTACTGCGTGATCAAGAAACATCAATTCATTTTCATGGACTTCATATGTCATCAAACCCATGGGCTGATGGTACTGGGCATATTACTCAATGTCCTATTCCTCCACATGGAACATTTACACATGAATTCAATGTTACACAAACAGGTACATTTTGGTATCATTCACATAATGCTCAACAGTATGCTGATGGACTAGTTGGACCGATTATATTTGATCATGATATGATTGAATATGAATATGATTATGGATTAAATGATTATATAATTATGCTTCAAGAATGGTATCATGAAACTTGGCCCGATATAATGACAGCGTATCAAGGTCCATTTGGTGCCTATCCTGGTAATATTCCAATATTTCCATGGCCACCTACTTCTTTTTTAGTCAATGGACATGGACGATTTGATTGTCGTACAAGTAATTGTTCAGAAAATTCAACTTGGAAAGATCAATGTGGTCAAGTATATCCTGCTCAATGTATTCCTCTTCGAAATCCACTTTTTGGTTCTTGTAAACAAAATGTTCATCCACTAGAAGAATTTCATTGTATACCGGGAAGAAAAATTCGTTTGCGATTAATTAATTCTGCTAGTGGTATTCCTTTTCGTTTCTGGATTGATCAACACAATATGACAATTGTCGCTCGAGATAGTATTGAAATTTCACCTGTGACTGTTCCTTTTGTTCATATTCCTATTGGACAAAGACTTGATTTGATTATTACGTGTAATCAAAATCCATCGTATAACTATACGATATATGTTGCAAGTCGAAATAGTTTTCAGCCTGCTCATATCATAACTGGTCAAACACCAACTATGTGGACAACTGCATTACTTACTTATCCAGAAGCTAAAATCAAAGCACGTTCGATGGATAGTACTCAAATAACTGAATTGATCAACTTCAATCCAGATAATTTATTCTTTGAATATGAAGCATTGAAACCACGTACACCTCGTTTTGCATCACCCGCTGTTAAACGAATAACACTGGCATTTGAAGTTTATTGGAATACTCGAGAAGGTATTGATGCTTTAGAAGAATGGGCTATTAATCATATTACTTTCGAACCACCAAAAGAACCTCTTGTTCAAGCAAATTTTCTTGATGGTACACTTGAACATGTACTTGCAGATGAATATCCAGGTCGTCTGAATAATACTCATGCTACTCATATACAGTACTTAGAATATGGTCAAACCTATGAAGTATTAATGATCAATCATGATCCACAACAACATCCATGGCATTTACATGGATATTCGGTCGATTTTATTGCTGCTGGAAGATTACCATATGTTCAAACATTATCATGTAATTCAACACAGCCACGACAAATCAATCAATTTGATTTTGATACCATTCTTCCACCACTTAATTCAACGCCACCTGTACTTAGTGTTGGAGATTCATTCAGTTCACCACGTGATAGTTATGTTGTTTTTCGATTCACAGCAAATAATCCAGGACCATGGTTTTTTCATTGTCATTTAGACTGGCATATTTCGCCCGGTATGGCACTCGTCTTCTCAGTTGGACAAAATGGAAAGTACAAAGGATTAATTCAGCCTCCGCCTAACAATTTTCCTACATGTGGACCAAGATATCGTTTTATAGATAACTTAACATCATCTTCAATTTCTTTATCAACTACATTTATAATTAAAACATCTATATTCAACATCTCACTATTGTTATTTTTTACTTTCTATTTTTCATAAATGAGCTCTCTACTAGTTCGTTTTTTTTAACAATAAACCTTTTGTAATTATAATTAAATTTTATCTATCATCTCATTGTATTCAGTTTGCATATCAACGAAATTAGCAATGTTTTATTATTTCTTCTTTTACTTTTGAAATTCATATTGATTTATTTTTTTTTAAATTCTACCTACTTAATTATAGATAGTCATATACAAGATAAACTAATATTTTCTTAATATTTCAATCAAGTGACGAGATGATTTTCACATCTATTTTAAGAACATAGTTTGATAGTAGACAATCTCCGTCTTCGAGTAGTTTCAAGGAAAAATATCGAATTTAATCTAAAACAATCGTTATTTTCAAAACAGGAAATATCATTTCGCGTGATTTATTTAATAAAAAAGTTAATTTAAGAATATTTCTAACGATATTTTATCTTCTCTAAATTTTTCTTATTATTTCATTTTTCAGATAACCGATAATTATACACAGAAAATATCGATAACAATTTCAAATTATCTTAGCAATTTTTCTACTACGTATTTCGCGTCTGGTAACTGTCTACGCTTTTTCTCACTTCAATTGAATCAGAGAGCAACTGATCGAAATAGGATGCGGAACAAAAAGTCGTGAAGTGCGGGATATAGGCGGCTTAATACTTCTCACATTTATTCTCTTCAATACAACAAAAAGCAAATAGTCGTCTATGCGACGCATTACTTCAACATGATGCTATCTCAAACTGCAGACAGCATATTCAGCGCGATGATGTCAAGATCGGAGAGTACAGGAGAAACTAAGGACAGCACCGAATTCGGGATAGAAGGCATCAGTTAATTCTCTACTTTTCGAATATATACTTGTTCAATGAGATGATGTATCTCCATAGAAAAACGACGCTTTCTCTATTAGGAAGATCTGTTATGATACGATAGAAGTCATTTAATAGAAGTGAATACATTTTTGTTGAATACCTTAGCAAGTTTTGGTTAGAATGAATGCAGATACTCAGTATAACGGGATTAAGACATCACGTTGAATGATATAATAAGTATAAATTTTTTTCTATTTTTCATCTTGCAGGTATAATTATTATCAATGATAAATAATCAATTGAATATTTATTGATATTATAATTAAATATTATTGAATGACAATATTCCCTCGACTGTAGTGAAGGTCATATGAAAAAAAAAGTTTGTGTGCCTGTGTATGGCAGGGTCAAAGGTCAAGAAAACATCGACTAAAATTTCCTCCAATCTAGTGAGAAGTATATGAAAAAAATACTGTCTATTGCGAGCGGAATTTCTATCAGGCTCAAAAAGACATTGAGAACAAAAGAAAGCCACCTCAAATCATCTATAAACCAACCGGTAGGTCCTCAAGGCCTCTTATATTGGAGTATACATGGGTCTTCGCAGCCTCTATACGGGGATATCCATAGAACCTCAAGACCTGTTCTATGAGGTATCCATGAGTCCTCACGTGCTATATAACAGGTGTACCGATACGCACTCGTGTCCTATTTAATAGAGACAACCCTAGAGCATCAAATCAACGAGAAAGAGAAGAGGGGTAGGGGAAATTTATAGAAACCGTTCGTTGGACCATTGACATAGCCGCTATTGTACAGCTCAAACATGATATTGTTCGGACCGATTGAGGATTATTATAGATATGCGATAGTTCGTCCTCAACACCATGATGTTTTACCAATACAATAGTGGAGACACAGGGGAATGGGAAGTGGTTTATAGAACCTGTTTCTTGGGCCATCAATATTATCACTATTGTACTTAGGTCTGACCAAAAGTTTTGTCATCATTATATAAAAATATAAAGACACAGAAATTACTTTAATGTTATTTTATCAAATATTGAGGATAGTTCCCATTATTATTTACACCAAGTGCGATCTTTTCAAAGAACTTGTTAAAAGTTCTTTTGAAGTCTTTTTCTTCAAAATTTTTTAGGTATCTTGGAAGCCACATGAATTAATCATATTTTATTTCTTTTAAAAATTTAGTGAAATTCTGTTTGATCATGTCAGTTGCGTTCTAGCATTATTAATGATGGGATATGAAGTTATTTTATATAGATTAGTCATAAGTCATCTGATGCTAACTGGCAAATTGAAGATGCATCGTCAAAGGTTATTGTTGATGAAGACAAAGTTTAACCATAACTTCGTTTGGTATATTCTTTAAATAAAATAGTCCTGTTTTTATACATAGGGTAGATAAAGGCAAGACTGTAGGTCACAAGTATTACATTGAAAATTGTCCAAAGCCTTTTGTTAATGAAATATGGAAACAAGCAGAGATATCAGCTTGAAAATTTACAAAATTGCTTGACAATTATCGTTGAATTCATATTCATCCAATGTGATTAACTATATGATAGAAGAAGGCATCAATATAATGTCACATCTACCATATTTGCCAGGACTAATACTATGTAATTTTCGGTAAACAAATTCTATCGAACGTAGTTTAATTGATCAAATGAATGAAACATGATAAGTCCATGCGGTTTCCAAGATACCTAAAAATTTTTGAAGAAAAAGACTTCTAAAGAACTTTTAACAAGTTGTTAGAAAGGGCCGAACCTGACATAAATATTCATAAATATTTAAGAACTATTTTAAAAAGAAGCAAACAATTTTGGACCTAATCGTTAATCCAATTCAGTTCTCTGTATTGTCTGACTATAGGCATGTACCATATTAAGTGGAACGAAGATATGTACTATCAGACTGAAAAAGCGTGTTGAATTCGTAAACTCTTATGTTGATAAGCTGATATTAGTAAAACAAGCAGAACGAATCTATGTCTTTCATAAAGATAAGTAGTGAGTAATTATTTTGAGTTTGTTTAAGACGATAGACTATAGCCTTCACCAAAAGATACAGCGCGAAATGTTCTACAATCACGAAAGTAAAACTTATTTAAATCTGTGTACTTTTTGTCTTCAAAAAATCAAAATTTCGTGTAATGAAATTTTGTTAGAGACTAATGGGACCCATCGATGGGTCCCATCATGCCTAATGCGTTAATGAAGTATCATAGGATAAGAATGGCGCTTGCTGCTGGTACGTGACTTGTTGTCCTAGTGCTGAAGGAATGCTATGTTGTATTCTTTGATTTAACATAATATACTGAAAAGAATTCACTTGTTGTTCTACCATTGGTAAAGGATATTGAACTTCATACGCTTGATATGTTTTTTTCGCCAGATTGATATATGTAATTATACCAATATTGAATTGGAAGTGATTCGTTTAAATAGCCTTTATTTTGCCCGAGCATATTTGAATCATTTGCGATAGCATACATTTACGTAAGATGAATAAAAAATTTTTAACTTTTAGATTCATGAACAAGAATAATGTTTCACAATGTAATATACATTGTTCTTATTATTCAAAAACTCTCAAAATTCAAAAAAGTAATTTTTGGTTAGAGTGATCTCTCAGCTAGTGATGATTTTAGCTTTATTCTATCTTCCGTGGTTAAAACATAATCAAAAAAGTACGAAACGACCATCATCGTAGAACTAATCGAACAAGGTATTTATGAAAATGTTCTCCATGTAAAATTTTAGAAACTATGGTTTTAGATGGAGTTTTTTCATGATGAAAAACGCTTTTAAAATAGGCATCAAAAATCATAACGGGAGCTAAAAATATTTCTGGTTGAAATCGTGATCTTGATGTGATCGTGACTAAAAATTATGGTCATCTAATTCTCTGTTTGCCATATAATGTCTACTTCCGCGCATCTAGAATATATGTATGATATAATAAAGCGCACAATCATTATTCACCTCACTGTAGCATTAAATTCACCGATCGAAATATTTTTTATCATACGAAAAAAGAAACCGATAAGAAATTTATTTCAACAGACAGAGTATTTTAACCATCTCACAGGTAGCTGCCCTATACCCTAGAGAAATTTGATACTTCATTTATTATCGTTTATTTATATTAATCATATAACTTACAATTGCAATTAATACAATAAATTCTATGTGTGTTCGTTTCAATCATTTTTATCTGATTGACCTTTATCCAGTCATTCTAGTCAATAATCTACCATTTCCAATTGACAACAGTAGGGTATACTCGTTGAGTTTCACTCCCAATCTTCCCTTCTTTTTTATCCATCTTTATTGATTTATTTTGTGTTTGCATCTTCGAACAGTCCTTTAGATGCTTACATAATAGATATATTACTCCAACCAAATTTTGACTGTATATATTTCTACACTTCACTCACTACAGTTTTGATTAATTATATATTATTGACTATGCCGCTGTATGCATTCGAGGCTTATACGATGAAACAGCCATTAATTTTTCCTTGCATTACATTTTGGTATCATTGGCGGTATTATGAAATTTCATTCATGTACAGAATGACTAGAAATGCATACAACGACTGGTTTTAATTATAACATTGCACTATGATATTTTTTCCTCAGTCACATTATTTTGTCAATAAAACAGAGTCATTTTGAAATAAATATGTTCGAAATGGCGGCTATTGTCACATTCTTGGCAAGGTTCAAGTCTTTTACAAAAAATTTTGAAATACGGATAAATCTTTAGAAGTGTTGAAAAACTCACTTCTTTATATGGAGAAACGTTGATTTTTCGATAAAACTAGTTTTTATATGAATTTTATAACCACAGACGGCTCGAAAAATACTAATCACACGCGCGCTTTCCAAGCTCTATCAGCTAGATGTATTCTGAAGCAGCTGTAGCTGTAAAAATAATAAAAAAAAGCTATTTTTATCGAAAAATCAACGTTTTGATATATAAAAAAGTGAGTTTTTCAACATTTTCAAAGATTTGTCCGTGATTCAAAATTTTGGCGAAAGACTTGAACCTTATCAAGAAAGTGAGAGTAGTCATTTAGAATCCCAAGTGAATGTACTGAGCTAAGGGTACCCATGTACTGAGAAAGCCTCATGAGGGTACCCGATATGGGTACTTCGAAAAAGTCTCAGTAATTATACTGATGTAGGTACTGCATTGGGTACCCATATTAATATGTTTACTGAACAAGTACTTGTATGGGTACCCACACGTGTAAATTTACTGAGAAAATTTCTACAGAGTACCCTAAATTTGTCTCGTTCTGTGCAGCAAACTGTTCATTCACCCTTTTCTTTTGCGCATACGACTTAGCATAAACAACTAGACAAAAAGTAAGAGAATAATTTTTTTGACACTATTTTTTCCGTCGATTATTTCTTGACTATTTATTAGTCGAGAATATGCCGATCTCGATAGAAAATTGAGACAGGACTACCTTGAAGTGGTCTGATGAATATCCGATCAACTCAGGTGCGGAGGTCATATTTTAGAATTGACCTGCTTGAATTCTGAGAATTGGAAAAATTAAATTAAATTAAATTGAAAAAAATGTCATAAAATGCCTTAAAAGAAAAAAATTGAAAAAAGGGTCAGGACGAGGTTCGATCATCGACTATCGACATACTGCAATTTTGGCGTCGGGGTACCCAAAAATACTGTGCAATAGTACCTATTTACTGAACACTTTCCAGCAGGGTACCCGCCTCAGTACCTTATAGGTATCTAAAAGTACTTTAAGGTAGTCAATACCCTTAAGGTTCCTGTGACATACTAGTAGCAGGGTACTTTTTCGGGTACCCTTTGCTCAGTACATTCACTAGGGATATCTTTATTTTTAGATCGCTCTATTATGTTACTAAAATAATGCGATTTGGAAAAAATAAAAACTACCTTAGTGAAATGTCGTAATGAAAAGCATTTGCTAAATACCCTCCTGGTCACCCTCATTCTCACCTTCAAAGATTAACTGTGAATAAATTTCTTGCGTATTATATAGCTGTATATTGTTGATTCTCGAAGAGCACTTCAATTCTAGACAAATTAAAGTCATTTAATATGAAACTTTTATATGAAAGAAAAGTGTTCTTTGTCCTTCATCAAAACACTGTATTTTATAGCGTCTATTTGGTGTACTGAGCTAGTGATAGTACCGGAAAAAACACATGTTTACATTTCATTTTCTACATAAGTCTCTACAATCAGAGTTCATCGAGTACTATTTATTGTAAAATATGAGCTTAAATTATAGAAAAACTAAACAAATTAGGAATGGATTTTATAGATGCCATAAGAGTTTTCAAATCATTTATGGAGGTACAATCAATAATAGGTTAAATCCATGGGCATTACGCCACTTTTTCGAAAACATATTTTGTTTTATTGAATTCTTTATGCTGACTAGGCGTAGAATAGTTTTGATTGAAAAAATGTTGTGACTTTTATCTAAAAAATTGATAAATCATGTTCTTGTTCTGGAACATATAAGGATGAAGAAGATTCTTCGGATTATTAAAATATTTGAAGTTCATACTTTGGTCAAAGACAGAAGATCGTCGGATTAACACAATTTCCGAGCAATTCTTTTCTTCGATGTATTGTGAGCGAGATACGAGATTTTTAAGGAAAGCAGTATCTACATATTTGCTACCAAGAAACTATTTTGACTAAAATAATGCAACACTCATGCTCCTTAAATATCTCATATCTTGGTCACAATACATTGAAGAAAAGACCCCTTGGAGAATGTGCTAAAAAATTCAATAAAAAACAATACGTTTCCTCAAAAAGTGGCTGAATATCCAAGAATTTATCAAATAATCTATTTTTAGTTTTTAAATCCTGTAAATGCTCTTCTCAATCCTTTATAAGGAGTGTATGAGGTGTATAAATGTTTTTTCCTCAAAGCTTGAGAATGAGTTTATATACAAGATGAAATAGATTGCATAGACGATATGAAAGGATTGATTAATATCTGGATTTTTGTGAACGTTCATAAGTTTGTTATTCAACATTTTTTTTTCAGTGAAGATTGTTTAACCAAACAAATTTTACAAATAGCATGTCTGAAGAAACCGAAAAGAATGTAAAGACTGGTTTGATTATGAAAGATGAAGCCTCAGATAATCAGTCCATACAAGAAGACGAGTTTGATTTTCCTTGGCCCTTGCTTAATGCAATTCAAACACCACACCAATTTTTTGGACTGGATTCGAATTTTTTCAAATCGCAGTATTCTGCTGATTGTCTGCAGCTTCAACTTGCATTCATTACCTTCATGATCAGTTTCGTGTCTGGTATGGTCTTCTCAGACAATTGCACTTGTGCTGAGATGCTATGCCCTTTCATGAGGATACAAGGTTTATGTGGTCTTATCATCGTTTTGGTTCATTTTTTGGCAATAGTTTTTGAGTAAGAACGTTTCCATTTTTTTCTTCCAAGCCGATTAAAGCAGCCACCACACCTATATCAGCTGTACTGCACATATCAAAAGCGTATGTCAAGCTTACGATTGAGCTCTACCAAAATATCTTATTATAGGTTAGCTATGATTCTATCTGTAGCGCATATTTATGATTTTGACGTATGCTTTCTTTAAGAGTTGAGTCTTGTAAGACCTGTGGCAATATAAGCTCATGATTTCAAAAGAACCGCTCAAACAACTGGTTAAAGAGATCAGTTTCTACGAGACAGACCTGCTGGAATAGTTTTAAGAGTCAGAATTGATGCAGAACTGTCATTTATTTAGACTGCATCGATCAGGAGGAATGCTAATTGTAGACATGATATATACTGTATTAAAACAATTTTTGTGGAACTTCTTAGCATGAAAAATGCAAGTAGTACGTCAGTAAAACGACATTCTACGGCAAGCAAGAACAATTATTGTGCGCCAGGAGTTTTTGAAAAGTCCGATTTTCGTTTTATTTCTATATATTTTTACTCTTCCGATCAATATGACGAAGCTTCTGTTCTTCAAAAGTCGTTGTGCAAACTTTTCCTCTGATTTTTTTATACATTATTAAAAGCAGTAGTGTACCCAATGTGAAACTTGGTCTTATGCTTATCTTAACAATTTTATCGTTTTCATAAATTTATCGTTTCTTACTCATCCTGGAAGGCAATATCTAACCCGGTAATCTTTGTCCAGTCGAATCTATATTATCATAATATGCTTAATTGAAACGACTAATCTTTCAAGAAATCCTTTGGAATATTGAATGGTTCTTTATTTGATTTTTGTTCTGCATTTAATGTACCACAATAGTATGATTTAAGTCTAAGTTTATTTCGTTATACCAAAATTTGACATGAATCTCCAAAGTTTCTGACTGTTTTTTCCATCAATTCTACCGTCATTTCGAGGTATTAATGAAATACGTTTCAATGTATTTTCATCTACTACCACCGCTATTAACTTCAAAGATATTATCAATGAATAGAGCTTAAAGTTCTGCATTCATGAGACCCGACGTCCGTCCATTTTCCGTGAAATCTCAACAAAACAATTGAAAACAATTTTTGTGATCTACTCTTGCGATCTACTTCAATTCACTCTCACATAGCACAAGTCAAATTACA